>WOVY01004894.1:0-294484 GCA_013436015.1 Rhipicephalus annulatus
ATACCAGAAATCTCAGACCATTTAGAGCAGCGCACCCAGTAGCGTCTCCGTACAGCCAGCGCGAGAACTGCCGGGTGAACATTCTGCATTGCGTCAACAAATGATGCCAATCAGTTCATTGTTCATCTCTCAGATGTCTGTCCTTTCTCATATTATTACTCTTTTCTCTCTGACAATGTCTGGATGCAGTGAAATCCTTTGACCTCAATACATGAATTTGACCTCACCACGTGACCTCAACACATTTTCTTGTTCGAGCTGCTATCTTCAAGGCAAATCACAAAGTCGTCTGCGAGGCGGTGTAACGATAGCATTGACGTTTCCTCCACCTTCGGTAGCTGCCTCTGATTGACAGGGTGCATTTATGGCTTCCTAGATGCGCTCCAGTTTGCCCCAAACAGGCGCAAACTTCATCAACAACGCACGTGTTTTGATGTATTACGCGGCTGGCAATCCCCCCTTCTGGAATGCACGCTCGCGCTTCTTACCACGTTTTCCCTGTCGGCAGCCACGTAATCACTAGCTTGTCTCACGTGATCTGTCCTCCTGGTCAGATTGCGCCACGCCCTCACTTCGAAGTCAGAGCGGTTGGGAGTGCTCTGAGTCAGAGGCTGACGACCTGAAAGGGCAAAGTGAAAGTACTCCGAACGCCCCAACTCTACCAACCAAAGGCGTGGTCACTTCCCCGAATGCTGCAGAGCTCTTTAAAACGCCTCACTGAATACGTCATAAGATCCTGAGATAGCAAGGCACGTGAGTGGTCTGCGTGAGCTATGCATTCCGCAGCTACTGGACGTGTTTGAGCGTACCCAATGCCCTCGATTGGTGTTCCAGGTTGTCACCTTAAACACCGCCCGCTCACCAACTTGCCTTGTCGATCTTGCCACCTAATTTTTGTTTTCTTACTAGCGAAGACAAATTCACTGAACGGTCGTAAATGATCCGGCTAGTCACGTAGGCACGGGTAGGCTAAAGCGCGGACCTTGCCCCCGAAACCACCCCTCTTGCTGAGAACAGGATGAACGAAGCGTCCTGCCTGTCTGCATGCTCTCTCGAGCTTGGCTACAATTAAGTGTGGTGTGAGTCTGTGTCAAACGAGCAGGCCCAGAAACCGAAGCCACTCTACATATTTGATGTGAACCCACACCACGGCGCTAAGCGGCTTTTCAGGCCTAGCTCACTGTGACCTAATCTGGCGTCATTGCTCTTCGGGCACTTGCACGAATGTATTCCAATTAGCACTTCCACAGACGTGTTGGTAGACGAACATGTACTTTATTCCGGTCTAAATAAGATGTTTGACAGTTGCATATTACAGGTAGAATACAGATGTCAGAATCGGAAGTACCATCTTTCATTTTTTTACACGGTAAACATTCACCAACTCGCCTAACAAAAGCTTAGTAAATTAAAAATATTTGAGCACAAGCGCAATTTCACGCAGGGACGTCTGCGCGAGCAGGTTGTTGTGTAGGGCTGGAGCGTGGTAAAGCCGGTGGCAGGCCGGCGGAGAGGCCAAGTGACCGGTGAGTGACGACACGCAGACGACCTTTGGCTTGGCTTACGAGAAAATGCTCTCCCGTGTTCATTGCAGCAGCTTTTAAGCACTGTGAAGAAGGTGATTGGCCACTGAATTAGTGGTTACATGACGGCAGGTGCACGCCGGGTCAGTGGCAGGGTACAGACGGTGAATGGATGGATTAGTATGGCTGTAAAGCTTAGATCGGGTGTTGGTAACGCCAGCAAGCCATAATACTTAGTGAACCAAAAGCTAGATTTATCTTTATCCTTTAAATAGTGATGTTGAGAACTCGTACTTTGCAGTGAAACGTTCATTTTTACTCGTGCCTTGACTTAAGCCACCAATCAGATAACCTCCTTCTAGTCAATTCTACCCGCCTAAAGTCTATTTTGCCCACCCTGTTCCTAAACCCCAGTGCTTTGAAATACTCTGTGCCATCATCCTGAACTAAAGAGTGAAGCACTTTACAGAACATTACCAAGGTTTGGCAGTTTCATTCTGCTCTCCGCACGCACTGCCATACAGTGTCTACCTCTTCGTATTAGCCCGACAAGTATTGGTTCACAATGCTGCCGCCCTGGCATCAAACAGTAGAGAAGTACTCGAGTATTATCTTAGATCCTTTCTTTTGCAATTTCCTATCTAAAAGTGCCGTAATTATCTAATGTGGACTTTTTAATTCATGCCGATTCTCTCCATATCGGTCTCAGCTTCTTTCACTTTCTTCTCAACCGATTATTGTTTTTGCTTTGGTCCCATGCTGTTTTCTAAATTTTTACCAGTGAATTTTTTGGTTCACTTCCTCCATTTTTTGTCGACATTCTTCATGTACAAGTAGCTGAATACCTTCCTAGCCCAACGCTCTTCTACCTTTCTCTCAATCGCTTCTCAAGTTTTATCTTGCTGAAAGCTTCCCTATCCTCAAATGATGTCCAAGCCATATCACTTTGCACTCCCTCATTTGGTACACTCCCGTGAGCTCCTAAGGCAAGCCTAAATATTCAACTTTGCTTGATTTCAAATCTTGCTTGAACTTCTGATCTCGTGCAGAAGGCCGCATTACCGAACGTCAGACCAGGAGCCATGACCCCTTTCCATATTCCTCTCACAACATCATACCTATTGTGATTCTACTGTGCCCTGTTTTTCATTACCGCTGCATTCCTGTTACCTATAGTCGACACGTATATTCATGTTCCCTTAGGCACTCGGCCCCATTGCTTATTCATACGCCCAGATATTTGTATTTATTCTGTTATCTCTAGCGTGACATCCTCTATTTTAAGCCCACTACCTTCTATGTCACTAAAAATCATGGACTGCTTATTTTTCTTAACTGAATCTGAAAATCAACCTATCTTCCTCATTACCACAGACCATCAATCTCTGTAATCTTCCTTGTTATCGGCCATTAGCACTATATCATCTGCGTACATCCGTGCTAGTATTGGCGACTTAATGAGTTTTGTTTGTTTTACGAAAGATTTATTGAATCCAGGTTCAGTACATTCTGATTTGGCCTCTAATTCTTGTAGGTACAGCATGAATAACAAGGGTGAGAGAGGATATCCCTGCCTATGCCCCCGACTTACCTCTGTGGGCTTAGATACCTGTTTTCCCACTTTATAACTACCTTGTTGCCTCTACAAATATCCTTTAAAAGATTAGTAAATCAATCTTCCACACATAGTGTGTCCAGTATTCACCACAAGTCCTCTTCAACAACGCTATCCTACGCTCACTTGATATACAAAAATGCCACCCACAGAGGCGTGTGTTTCTTTTCTGCTATTTCGATGCTCTGCGCCAGTGAGAACAGATTATCTTCCAAACTCCTGTGTTTCCGAAACCCATTCTGTAGTTCCCTCAACACCCCCTCGCACTCTATCCATGCCTGCAGTCTTTCCTTTATAGTGCCACGTTCCATTTCCCAAGTTTTTGTTATCGTCCCAAAACACCACACGATTCTCAGCGCAAACCGCGCCTGCAGTTTTCGAGAAGGTTCCGGAGTGTAGTAGATCATTTCGATCAGATCACGCCCTTTGTGCAAACGGTACAGATTGTTCTGGAACCTACGCCACCGCCAGCGATAACGCTAGAACATTCGACGGCAAGAGTATAAATGCCGACGCGCTTCGCCGCTTGTCAGTTGTTGATCGAAGGCCGACGCTCCGTTCGCCGCTATCAGTCCGAAACTGCTATCTGTGCGAGACTGCTGCTGTAATTGGACTTTCCGTTTACTGCGCACAGGTTCGCCAAAATAAACAGTTAAATCCCAACACGAAGTCTCCCGTCTTCGGCCACGTCACGACCCCGTGACGTCTGGTGGAGGTGCTGCTTCGTTCATGTACCTGACGCCCCCGTCAAGCCATGAACCCAGCCCACGTCGCGGAGAAGACACCGACGCCAACCAGGAGCAGCGAACAAGCCGCCGACAGCAAGAGATACCACCGGAGTACGAGCTTCTACAAGACAAGGCGCGGAAGACCAAGGCCATGACCGCGACTGCAGCGACGATGACAACCGCAGCGTCCCAGCCCACGATGGTCATGCATCAACCCAGAGAACCACCAATTTTCCGTGGGTCATCGTTCGAAGACCCGGAGTCCTGGCTAGAAACATACGACCGTGTGGCCGCCCTCAACCACTGGGACCATGACGAAAAGCTGCGTTGTGTGTTCTTCTATTTGGAAGACACCGCAAGGACCTGGCTCGAAAATCGAGAGTCCACGCTCCGAACGTGGGATGTTTTCTGCGGCGCATTCCTGCAAACGTTCGCGAGCGTCACTCGCAAAGAGAGGGCCGCTGCTTTATTAGAGACCCGGGTTAACCTACCAAATGAATATGTCGCCATTTTCACAGAAGAAATGACCCGACTATTCCGTCACGCTGACCCAGACATGCCTGAGGAGAAAAAAGTTTGTTTCCTCATGCGAGGGGTCAAACAGGTGCTCTTCGCGGGACTGATGAGAAACCCACCGAAAACCGTCCAAGAATATGTAGCGGAAGCGACCACTATCGAAAAGACCCTGGACATGCGCACCAGACAGTATAATCGTCGCCTGACTGCAGACTGCGCTGCTGCTCAAGCCAGTAACTCCGGAGACCTGTGTGAAACGATCCGCGAGCGATCGTGCGGGAAGAGCTGCGCAAGCTGTTGCCTACGGCAACAGCCTCAAGTAGATTCAATCGCCGACATTGTGCGAGAAGAAGTTCGGCAATCGCTTCAAATTCCCCACGCACCGCTGCCCGAGCCGGAAGCTATGAGCTACGCCGCTGCACTGTGCCACAACGCTCCTCCCCGTCCACGCCAAAACGCCGCCTCGTCGCACTTCCGTCGCCAGACGCCACCGCCGCCACCACCCCCACCGACGTGCTACCGTTCCCCAGCGGGCCAGCGCAGTGCACCGAGGAAAACGGACATTTGGCGTGCACCTGACAACTGCCCGCTCTGCTACCACTGCGGCGAGGCCGGACACACATACCGCCGTTGCCAGTACCGACAGATGGGACTGCGTGGCTTCGCCGTCAATGCACCGCGTCCACAGCCAGGAGAACGACCACGTGACATCGCCGACTACCTGACAGGAACTCGGTGGACACCACAAAGCCCTTCGCGTTCGCCGTCGCCCAGCCGCCGCACGTCACCGCACCACCGGCACTACTCTGGCCCAACGTGGGGCCGGTCTCCTAGCCCGTATCCGGGAAACTAAGGGCAGCAACCGGTGTAGGTGCGGTTGCTGTGCGACGAACTACCGAAGATCCTCCGACAACGACGACGCCGCGACGGAGCTTTCCGAACACAACGCCAAACAGGCAAAGCCCTGACGGGGAAAGCTCACTTACCGAAGGTGGCCTGACGACGCAACATGAAAGCAGCGGAACAAGCCGACGCAGCCGTGACCCGACGCCACGCCCTAACTGTAATGCAAGACGGCGAACTAGCGACCTCGACGTTCTTATCGACGGCCACAGTGTGACCGCTGTGATACTGCTGTGTGTGACCGCTGTGACGGCCGCAGTGTGATACTGGAGCCGACTTTTCTGTCATCAGTGGGTCGTTCGCCGCGAAGTTAAAGAAAGTTAGGATAGCTTGGAAGGGCCCTGAAATCCGCACAGCCGGAGGTCATCTCGTAACGCCTGCAGGAATCTGCACAGCGAGAGCCACCATTAACGGCCATATTTCTCCTACAGACTTCGTAGTCCTACAGCGTTGCTCGAGGGATGTCATCCTTGGCATGGACTTCTTATGCCTCCATGGTGCTGTCATCAACCTAAAAACAAAGTCGATAACGTTATCCACAGAAGAAGCACTACCGCCACGCACGCCGTCAGGACACCATGCCTTGAATGTGCTGAAAGAACAAGTCACCATTCCGCCTCGCTCAAGCGTCATTATTTCAGTCGGCGCTCCTAAATCACCTGACTTCGAAGGCGTCGTTGAAGGCAGTCAGCATCTGTTGGTCACCCGAGATATCTGCGTCGCAAGAGGAATTGCAGAGCTGCGGGGAGGCAAAGCAACGGTTATGCTCACAAATTTCAGCAATGAGTGCAAACATGTGAACAAAGGAACAACGGTCGCATACATCGAAGAAATTATCGAAGCCACCAGTGCTTTCGCCCTCGCCGATTCTGCGGAACCTGCTCAGAGGAACCAAGCCCCTCCCATAGCTTTCGACGTCAATCCCAGACTTCCGAACGATAAGCAAGAACAGCTCAAGGCCCTGCTCCTGCAATACGAAGATTGCTTTTCCATTGATATGTGGGGTTTAACGTCCCAAAACCACTATATGATTTTGAGAGACGCCGTAGTGGAGGGCTCCGGAAATTTCGACCACTTGGGGTTCTTTAACGTGCACCCAAATCTGAGGACACGAGCCTACAACATTTCCGCCTCCATCGGAAATGCAGCCGCCGAAACCGGGATTTGAACCCGCGGCTTGCGAAGATTGCTTTTCGTCGTCATCGAAAATTCGGCAGACCCCAATCACGAAACATCGCATCATAACCGAAGAAAATGCCCAGACCACTCCGTCAGAGTCCGTACAGGATTTCGACGCGAGAACGTGAGGCCATGAAGAAACAAGTTGATGAAATGCTGCGGGATGACATTATCCAGCCGTCCATGAGTCCATGGGCATCCCCCGTGGTGTTAGTGAAGAAAAAGTATGGGACCCTACGTTTCTGCGTCGATTATCGCCGCTTGAACAAAATCACAAGAAAGGACGTGTATCCTCTCCCACGAATAGACGACTCACTTGATCGGCTCCATAACGCCAAGTACTTTTCGTCAATGGACCTCAAGACTGGCTATTGGCAAATCGAAGTCGACGAAAGAGACCGAGAGAAGACGGCGTTTATAACACCGGACGGCTTCTTCGAGTTTAAGGTGATGCCCTTCGGCCTTTGCTCAGCGCCTGCAACTTTTCAACGCGTCATGGATACAGTACTGGCAGGATTGAAGTGGCAGACTTGCCTTGTGTACTCGGACGACATCGTCGTGTTTTCCTCGAGTTTCGACGAGCATCTTCGGCGCCTTGAAGCTTTACTTCAAGCCATCAAGACTTCCGGACTCACACTCAAGCCAGAAAACTGCAGATTTGCGTATGAGGAGCTCTTGTTTCTGGGGCACGTTATCAGCAAGTCTGGAATTCGTCCCGATCCACGGATAACAGCCGCCATCGCCGACTTCCCACCGCCCACTGACAAGAAAGCCTTGTGCCGAATTCTGGGCCTGTGTGTCTATTACAGACGGTTCGTGAAAAACTTCGCCCGCATCGCCGATCCTCTCACTAAGCTTACCAAGGCCGACGTTTAGTTTAAGTGTGAAACGCCGCAGGAACACGCTATCCAGGAGCTTAAACATCGCCTCCAGACGCCTCCGTTACTTGCCCATTTCGACGAATTCGCCTAGACAGAAATACATACTGACGCAAGCAGCGTAGGTCTTGGCGCCGTTCTTGTGCAGAGGGCTGACGGATTTGAAAGGGTTATTACTTACGCCAGCCGATCGCTATCCAAAGCAGAAGCAAATTATTCCTCAACAGAAAAGGAGTGCCTCGCCACCATCTGGGCTACGTCGAAATTTCGCCCCTACCTCTACGGCAGGCCCTTCAAAGTTGTGAGCGACCACCACGCATTGTGTTGGCTAGCCACCTTGAAGGACCCTTCAGGTCGCCTCGCACGATGGAGCCTGAGACTTCAAGAATATGACATTACTGTCATTTACAAGTCCGGCAAAAAAACACTCCGACGCCGACTGTCTCTCTCGTGCGCCTGTCGACCAACCACTACCCGACGACCCGGATGACGACTACTTCTTAGGAACGATAACTACCGACGACTTCGCTGAACGACAGAGGGCCGACCCGGAACTTAAGGCCCTAATAGAATACCTCGAAGGCAGGATCGCCGAAGTCCCGAAGGTATTCAAGCGCGCACTTGCGTCGTTCTTTCTACGAAACGGTCTTCTACAAAAGAAAAACTTTTCGCTGCTTCGAGCTAAGTACCTCCTTGTGGGTCCTTCAGCTCTGCGACCAGAACTCCTGCAGGCTGTTATGACCGGCGTCAGCAGGCGCCATGCTGTCGCTGAGAAGCGTAGCTGGGCCGCGTTCCCACGCCTGGAACTCCAGTTTTCTCGGAACCAGCGTCCAGAGATGACGGGGAAGCGGCGCTCTTTTAATCCTCAACAAGTAGCCGACTCGCCGAATGTCTATGCTCGCCAGCTATTGTCCCTGCTAGCCGGCGGATGAGACGTCCTGTCGCCACGAAGCTGTAAGCCGTTCCGGAGGGGACAACAAAGAGCGTATTCCTTTGAAGAAACGGCGACCGCCGCCACAAAGTGCCCGGCTAATTGAGCGGACCGTTTGGCGGACCGTTTGATGTCTGCTGTCCGAAGCTTGGGACCCCTCGACCAGCGACATACACGACGAGCAAGAGCCTCTCTGGCGCCACCTTTAAGTGCAGTGATCTTGACTCGAAATTGGATGTTCACGTGCGCCGTGCCTGCTGGTACCTTTCACCTGTAGTGTGTGTGTGATTGGTGTTCCACTGAAGAAGGAGGAGCCCGACAGTGCTTATAAGGACGCCCCAGAGTGCGGGACGTCGCTCTGAACCTAGTAAAGGTTCAACCACCACGTTCGTAGTTTGTGATGGCTCTGAACTGTGTAGCGGTTCAACCACCACGTTCGTGGTTTGCGAACTCTTAACCTCATGCTGTAAATATTTGTAAATAGTGCCATAAACCTGTTTGTTTTTCGTATCCCCATCTCGTAAGCGTTCGTTTCCTCAACCCGGAGCTACACCACGCTACCACAGCACCCCGGGATCACAACAACTGGTGATCAGCGGTGGGATTCCCAACAACTGGTGGCAGCGGTGGGATACGACTCAGCACCCCGGGATCACCACAACTGGTGATCAGTGGTGGGATTCGAAGCTACAAGTGACAACAACAGTCGGCCCAAGAGAAGCAGTTGGCTCGAGACATGGATCACGTATGGGTGAGTACTTGGCTTTTCCTTTGAGTGAACCAGGTTCTAAAAGAGGATTAAATTTTAGAACTGGTAGTTAACTTTGCCGAAAGACTCAGTTTCGCCGTTTCGGAAAGTTTTTTTTGGAAGTAGCGAGCACTCAAGTACGATCATGGACTTACGGGAGCTGCAGAAGTCAGACTTGTTGCTGTTGTGTGAGGAATTGGGGATCGATACAAAGGGTTTGGCACGGAAACCCATAATCATACAAGTCATTAATGATTTGGGGGCTGAGGATGAGGAGCTCAGTGAAGCATGGGACCTCATCAGTCAGAGACAGAGACAGCAGAAGGAGGAGGAAGAGAGGCGTGAGCGCGAAAGGGAGCGTGAAACAAAAAGACAGCAGTCTGAGAGAGAGAAACGCCGCTTAGAAAGCGAGCGTGAAATAGAAAGACTGGAGCACGAGATTGCGATCCGCAAACGAGAACTCGAGTTGAGAAATAGGTCGGGCAGTAGTCCCCAGCAAGTGGTACCTTATCGCAACTTGAAGGCCGAGTTCTGGATGTCTAGGTACATGCAGCCATATACAGATTCAGGGGATATTGGCTTGTACTTTATGATATTTGAGCGGAAGTGCGAGGAACTGTCATTTAAACGAGACACATGGTGTCATAGGCTACTCACGGTTCTGCCTTGCGAGGCAGATGAAGCTGTTGCGCGACTCAGTGAGCAGGACGCGAACAACTACGATGTAGTTAAGGCAGAAATGTTCAGGATATTCGGAACTTCTGTCTCTAGAAAAGAAGAGCAGCTCAGGCAAGAGTCTAAAAGAAAGCGCGAAGCAAAAATACAAGAGTCTGAAAGCGAGGCGCGTCAAAAAGCGCTGGACGTTGAAGCACGTCATGAAGCGCCAGGACCAGGGATCGCGCAAGAAAAGAACCCGCATATTCTCGAAGGCGTCAATCTAGAGCATGCAGAGAACAAAGCCTTGGCCGGTCTGGAGGTAGGGACGATGCCGAAAGACGCTCCTTGCATGGATGAAGAGGGTGCCAGCAGCCCTAATGGGCCCAGTAAGAGGCTGGAAACCTTATTCGTGCCTCAGGGGGACCTTTCGACATTGTCAAATTTAGGCATGGTTAGCGCAGTGGCTGATGAGAGCAAGAGCGCCACGCTTCAGCAGTGCAGCGATAATACCGAGCTGGTTTGCAAACATCGCAGAAAAAGGAAGAAGCGGAGGCATTCGTCACTGCGCAAGCCTAGGACAAGCCCCACTCAGTCACAAGAAAGACGAGAGGGTAGGCCGTTAATCCGTTCCAGGAAACGCCCATGGTGGCGTTCCGAGAGGTACAAGCGGCGAGCCAGGTGCAGAGGGGGGAAACGAGGTGCATTACCCCAACGAAAAGCGCGGTTGCGTTCGACAACTTCGGGCAAGCGGCCTTGCCCGAAGGCTCAAAGTCGGAAGGGCAGAGTGGCTAAATACCGCGTAGGGGTGAACACAAAGAGGAAATGGCACAGGCTCCCCACCAGCTACTGGCGTCACTTGCAAATTCCTGCGGGGAATAGGCCGAAGTTGAAATTGAGGTGTGACGGCAGTGCACTGCTTAGAGTTTGTGCATTTTGTAGTTTCTGGCGTGCTCGAAAACTGCCGGGACCACGACCCCATCGTGTGCGATTCAAGCGAATCTAGTTAAGAAAAGGGGGTGGTCAGACTGAGTAACACATACTTATTTCGTGTGGTTACTTAGTTTTACTTTGTAGGTGTAATTTCAGTACTTTTAATTTTGTAAGTAACGTAATGCGGTGTAAATTTTTCAGAAGGAAAACCGCCGAACCGAAGGCTGAAAGTTAACATCGATTTGCTTTAATCATTAGGGCTAATATGTACCGAAGGTAAAAACTGGAAAATTGTTATTTTTCTAGTATTTTCAAAGGCTGAGAGTAATTTAGTATGCCTTCACTGTCATGTAGATTTGTCGTGAATTAGCATTTGGGGAAGAAGTTACCATAGGCCGAATAATTTGTAAATTGCTTGAATTTGGCGCGACACAGTGCAGTTGTCGTTGAGCCATTAGTGCACAGTTTTAGCGAAACCCTGTGCATTATTGTGAGGTGCATTTGATGAGTATCGCACCTAGGATTACTTTTGTGTTGTTCACTGTGCGTTACAACGTAACGTAAGAATAAGTCGTTAGACAAACTGCGAAGTATTAAGCGTTTGGTTGATAGCGCCGTGTATTTTGCAAGGCTTAGAAATGAGAGTAATTGAAGGCTCAGGAGAGCCCAGTGAGATTTACTCAGAGGCATTAGCAAAGGCAGTTTGCTTCAACCGGGCGAACATTCTAGAAAGAAGTGTTTGTCTCTGTTTTGTTGGTCTTCTTTGAAGACAATTGATCATTGATCATATGAGCGGATCATTTAAGCTTTCCCTAACCATTGAGGTAGCCCGTTAGGTCAAGGCTTAGGTTAAGCTTTCAGGAAAGCTAGATAGCTTACTGTATCAGTAGTAGACAATTATTGGTACACGTAAACAAAAACGGACATTAGGACAATCTTAGCGCTCGCTGAGTCCGGAACCGAACCGATGCTCTCAGCGGGACAGAGCCGTGTAAGTAGTCAGCCACCAAAAAGAAAGAGGCTGCCGTTATATGTCTCGACGACAGTGGCAACGAGTATGATGCGTTCTACTTGAGCCAGAATTTGGGCTCGCGTGAGATAACGTACTGCGCTTCAGGAAAGGAGTGCGCCTGCATTGTGTAGAGCATTCACCAGTGGCAGTGTTATCTCAGGGGAGGGCTAAATTTAATGTAGATACAGGCCATTGTCCCCTTGGCTGCAAACCATGACATCGAAGAACAGTCGCCTTGTGAGGCGGAGCTCGATTCTTATAAAAAAAAATATCATTTTGACATTAGGTAAATAAAGGGCAAATTGAATGGAAACGTAGACGCGCTCAGCCGCTCTTTCTAAGCCCTTCTGGGGTGCTCTTTATGTATCAAAATTGATATTTTAGTTTTTTTCGTGCATCTTGTGTAAATTTGTAAGGTAGCACGTTTGGTTTCTCAGCTCAAGTGAGTCCTGAGAGTTCTGAGAGTGAGCTTTTGTTAAGGCTAGTAATTAAAATTGGTTTGTCATCCCTCTTTTGGCTTGGTTTGTTCGAAGGGGGCCGAGTGCTTGCTTGTGCATGTGGTCCAGTTTCAGAAACGGTGTCGAACATTCGGCCTTTACTCAGACCATGCCACAAGCGAAGGCGAGTTCTTGGGATTCAACTACGGACCCTTTCGTCGTCTCTGCGAGCAGCAGTGTTGACCGCTGCCCTCCGTGACTCATCTGGCGAGGGGGAAGCTGTTATGACCGGCGTCAGCAGGCGCCATGCTGTCGCTGAGAAGCGTAGCTGGGCCGCGTTCCCACGCCTGGAACTCCAGTTTTCTCGGAACCAGCGTCCAGAGATGACGGGGAAGCGGCGCTCTTTTAATCCTCAACAAGTAGCCGACTCGCCGAATGTCTATGCTCGCCAGCTATTGTCCCTGCTAGCCGGCGGATGAGACGTCCTGTCGCCACGAAGCTGTAAGCCGTTCCGGAGGGGACAACAAAGAGCGTATTCCTTTGAAGAAACGGCGACCGCCGCCACAAAGTGCCCGGCGAATTGAGCGGACCGTTTGGCGGACCGTTTGATGTCTGCTGTCCGAAGCTTGGGACCCCTCGACCAGCGACATACACGACGAGCAAGAGCCTCTCTGGCGCCACCTTTAAGTGCAGTGATCTTGACTCGAAATTGGATGTTCACGTGCGCCGTGCCTGCTCGTACCTTTCACCTGTAGTGTGTGTGTGATTGGTGTTCCACTGAAGAAGGAGGAGCCCGACAGTGCTTATAAGGACGCCCCAGAGTGCGGGACGTCGCTCTGAACCTAGTAAAGGTTCAACCACCACGTTCGTAGTTTGTGATGGCTCTGAACTGTGTAGCGGTTCAACCACCACGTTCGTGGTTTGCGAACTCTTAACCTCATGCTGTAAATATTTGTAAATAGTGCCATAAACCTGTTTGTTTTTCGTATCCCCATCTCGTAAGCGTTCGTTTCCTCAACCCGGAGCTACACCACGCTACCACAGCACCCCGGGATCACAACAACTGGTGATCAGCGGTGGGATTCCCAACAACTGCAGGCCCTGCACGATGATCCGACGGCAGGGCACCTCGGTGTTTCTCGCACGCTCGCGAGGATACAAGAAAGGTACTACTGGCCATGTCTTACCACCGACGTCACTCGTTATGTGAGGACATGCCGGGACTGTCAGCGACGCAAGACACCACCGACAAGGCCAGCGGGACTTCTGCAGCCAATTGATCCACCTTGCCGACCTTTCCAGCAGATTGGTATGGACCTACTGGGCCGTTCCCGACGTCGGCTTTTGGAAACAAGTGGATCGTGGTAGCTACCGACTACTTCACCCGCTACGCCGAGACAAAAGCCCTGCAAAAAGGCAGTGCATCCGAGGTAGCTAAGTTCTTCGTCGAAAATATTGTCCAACGTCACGGTGCCCCGGAGGTCCTTATCACCTACAGAGGCACGGCATTCACTGCCGACTTAACTCAAGCGATGTTGGCATACAGCCAAACAAACCACCGCCGGACGACAGCGTACCACCCACCGACCTACGGCCTCACCGAGCGGCTTAACAACACGATCGCCGACATGCTGTCAATGTACGTCGATGTCGAACACAAGACGTGAGACGCCATTCTTCCGTATGTGACCTTCGCATAAACATGGCGGTGCAGGAGACGACGCAGATATCTCCATACAAATAGGTCTACGGAAGAAGCCCGGCAACGACGCTCGATACCATGTTACCCAACGTCACCGACGAAGAAAACCTCGATGTGAGCGAGTACCTTCAACGCGCCGAAGAAGCCCGACAACTTGCGCGTCTCCGTATCAAGAATCAAAAGACGACCGACAGCCACCGTTACAACCTTCGACGGCGCTTCGTGGAATACCAGCCGGTGAACGTGTTTGGGTGTGGACGCCGATACGCCGACGTGGACTAAGTGAAAAGCTTCTGCGACGGTAGTTCGGACCGTACAGGGTGGTTCGACGTCTCGGCCCACTTGATTACGAGGTTGTCCCCGACGGCATCACGAACTCTCAACGACGCCGATCACGGCCTGAAGTCGTCCATGTCGCGCGTCTCAAGCCGTTTCATGCGCGTTAACAAACTGAACCAGTGTTTTTTTGTATTATTGTTGTAACGTAATTTATTCATTGTACTTTCTTGCATTATTATTGTACTTTCATCTTTAGTTACAGCATCGGGACGATGCCTTTTTTTCAGAGGGGGGCAATGCCACGCTCCATTTCCCAAGTTTTTGTTATCGTCCCAAAACACAACACGATTTTCAGCGCAAACCGCGACTGCAGTTTTCGAGAAGGTTCCGGACTGTAGTAGATCATTTCGATAAGATCACGCCCACTGTGCGAACGGTACAGAATGTTCTGAAACCTACGCCACCGCCAGCAATAACGCTAGAACATTCGACGGCAAGAGTATAAATGCCGACGCGTTTCGCCGCTTGTCAGTTGTTGATCGAAGACCGACGCTCCGTTCGCCTCTATCAGTCCGAGACTACTATCTGCGCGAGACTGCTGCTTTAATTGGACTTTCCATTTACTGGGCACAGGTTCGCCCAAATAAACAGTTAAATCCCAACACGAAGTTTCCCGTCTTCGGCCACGTCATGACCCCGTGACAATAGCCTGCATCGCTAGCCTGTAGACCACTGATGTCACGATTATAAGATGGTAATTGTTTATATCAGCTTTGCCCCCCTTTGCTCTACAGATCGTGCTGATCCTGCTAAGTTTCCATCCTTCGGGGACATTACCATCGATTATTATTTCGCTCACTGCCTCTCACAAAGTCTGTTTAGGCTTCGGACACATTGTTTTTATCAGCATAATTGGAATGCCATCTGGGCCTGTTGATATACTACTAGGAACCCTCTTCTCCGCCTTTTCTCATTTTTGTTGTGAAAATGGAGCCAATGCGCCACTTGATTCATCCTTCTCTATTGTGGTGCCTAAGGCGCCTCATTGTTGAAAATATAATGTCGCTCTTGTTCCTATATATTCAATAGTTTCGTCCCCTTCTAGCCTAGCACCTTGATCTTTAGTAAAAACCTCTGCTCTACGCTCGTCTCATTTCTTAGGGAGATTAGATGGTTCCGAAATTTTGCAGCTGTCTTTTTATCTTTTCATGTACTTCTGCCAGTCATTGAGCCCCCTTTCTTCTAATATTTTCATTAATCAGAAGAGACGCTTCCTAACTACAACTTAAAAAGATTTCCTATTTTCTTTCAACATTACTTGTCAGTTCACCCCGCTGCTTAACATGTCTGTGTTCCCTAGAGGTTTCCTGACGTTTTTCAATGGCTCTCTTATCTTCCTCATCCCCTCAACTCTTGGGTTCGTGTCTTCGTTTCCGGTGTTACTTATCACGCTCCTTAGCAAGCCCTAGCTCAAACAGTCTAATTATATTTGTATATGTCCACATTGTTTTATTATCCTCAGTGATTACTTTCTCAATTTTAGGAGCTATTTCTATTTGCTTTTGTAAATAAAAATTTTTCTGTAGTTGCTCATCTTGTCTCCTTACAACTTACACTGCTCTTCCAAAAGCTAGCTTGATACGTTTGCGATCACAACCCAGACTTCTGGAGCCGCATTCATCTATGTGCACTCCCCTGAGCTTATCATACATCCTATGTGACATCAGTGCATAATCTATTGTCGACTGCAACCTTGCTATCTCCCATGTTATTTGCCCTTCACACTTCTCAATACTGTTGCAAATGATCACATCAAGGCTTTCACACATATTCATGATCATTTTGCCTGTTGGGTTGGTATACCCATCTATATCTACTAGAAGCACATTATATCTGCTGGTATATTGCTCTTGCACTCTCCTCCATATTCCTCAATGTCTTTTGATATACACTCTACCGTTGCCTGGTTTTCCTCTCTGGCCTTTTCTCCCAATCACAAGTATACCGAACCAAGATTGTCATTTGCCCCATCACTTTCCCATTTACCTATAATTGTTCCTTGCACTCCTGCTTGACTTTTTGCCAGTCTGTACTTTTATTAATGAATGCCCAATACCACCCCCTTTCTGCTGCCTTTTGTCCTTTTACAATATTCCCATGCGTATTCAAATCTGTTAGGAGGTTGTTCTGTGTCCCTGAGATGTATTTTTACAAAACCGTATACCATCGGCCTCTCCTCCGTTAGCTGTTCTTCTATCTCTTCCCATTTCAGCCTCTTCCTGCCATCCTGCATGTTAATATACCCTAAGACTGAATTGGCTCTGCCCTTATGGCTACGTCTATTTCTGCCCCGAACTCTACCTATCTTAAATACTGGTGTCATTTTAGAATCATATATGTCCATAAAACCTCTCAAAGAGTCTCCCTGGTTGTTTTGCTCGTTACTAGCTATCCTGCATCCAGAAGAGCCCACGTGTTGCAAGTCGACTCCGCGTCCTGCAAGTCGCCAACCCACCTCTTGACCTAGCCGACCACTGAAGTGAATTCTGTCTTGTTGAATACCACCCCACATATGCACTTCTTTGTTTATTTCCACCACCTCAAACCCTTTCTTTCGACTAATCCGCCATATCTCTTGGTTTGCGTTGACAACTGCTCTTCGCAGGTTGCCGTCAGGCACCGGTACTTCCGGTAACGTGCATATTACTACCTGTACCTGAGTAGAAGTGGCACGCATGTCATCGACCTCTTTCGCCAGTGTGGTCGCTAGTCCTGCCTTATCTTCATTTAAGACATCTTTTACACCACTCGAAATTATCACGAGGTTACGTCTATCAGCTGTAGTTTTAAGTATTGCGCTCACTTGTCTCATGACTGCTTCCAGCTTGCGTCCTGGTAACGTCCCTACTGCAACCCTCTTGTCACCTCTTAACCTCTCTCTTATTGCTTTTGCGCATCGATTTAAATTCAAGTCCCTGGTGATCATCACATGCTGTGACTTTTCAGCTGCAACATTAAGGGTCTAGTTCTACCTAGGGGCATATAAAGAACTCTAACCTACTAGTCTGCAACCGTGACATCAGGGGTCGCCCGACAAATCATCTTTTTCTTGGAAAATTGCAACCTTATACATTATGCAGAAAGGCCCTCAGGCGTTTGTATAACTAGTAATGGTTACTGGCACCTCTATGTGCGGGGACATAAAGAACGAGTGCTGACGTAATATAACATGGTCCTAAGAACAACAACTCACAGTAACAAAAACAAAATACACTTTGCAGACACAAAACTCAAGTGCCAACTTGCACTGTTCAATGAACTGCGTGAACATGCACTGGTATTCTGTAGCTGTACTTCAGACAGTACTACTTTAGTCCGTGGCATAGTCATTCAAGAAGACGACGGCCTCACGTGTCCTTTCTGGGTGCCGTCACCCTGGCCTGGCAGGATGACATTGAGAAATGCGGCTGTCGGGAGCCGACTTCGAAAACCCATCCTCATTTCTCGCAGAACTTGGCAGAATACTGCTGCTGAGAGCAGACTCTAAAGACCAGTGTGCGGCATCTGCCGACTCGAAATTTTCATTTGGAGTCTCTACAGTAGGTGAGGAATACCGAGGGCTTTCCTCCTGAAGGCCTGACGTGTGGTCCAGAGTCACAGGTACTGGAGGGTGCACGTCAGGTGGAACGGAGTCGCACTTGTGATAGTAGGCGCAGAACTAGGCTGGACATCCGGAATACCAGAAATGGACTGTTGAGGGAAGACCTTTTATTTGAGATAGATGATAAATTACTCGAGTCATAGGGAACAAAGAAAAAATATTTGCCAAAGATCGGTGCAGACTGAAAGGCTAATGGAAGAAATGCTGCAGCCTCATGTGGGAAGATCGTTAACATTGACGCATTCCACGTTTTTCTGTCGCTTAGAAGGAATGTGAATAGATTAACTTGCTGCGGAATGGTAAAAGAGTTGGCTGAACCTGAAAAAACATTTTAAATGTAGCATAACCTTCGCTCTGTCGCCAATTTGGACGAGAGTTAATTATGCGCGTTTGCGCACATCTACAAGGGATTTCGTTTTTTCCGGTTTCTGAACCTTCTGGCCAAGTGCGGAAGGAGAGCTAATATGCAATGCTAGAAGCTTATGCTTACTGATATCTAATGTTTATCACGGTTGGCGGCCGTGATTAATACAGCTGGTGAAGAACCAGGGGTGGCATGAGGGATTATCCTCATGCCTCAGAGATCCTAAAAGCACTGTAGCGCTTTGAATGACATGCTTCCTTTGCAACTTGTCCACTTGAATGTGTTCTTTAGAACATGGTGTAATCTTTCGATAAGCCAGTTTGCCTGCGCGTACTAGTTGGAAGAGGTGTGATGAACAATGCCTCTTTTCTTTAAGGAATCCTTAAATTCTGTGGACGTAAACAGGGGTCCAATATCATTAACTAGGGTCTCTGGCAGACTTTCATGGCTGAAAGCAGTACTAAGTAGCTTTATGACGTGGCACGTTGTGACTGAATTGATAAAAAACTTCAGGCCATTTAGAATACTAAAAATTCATTGGGCTGATGATTTATGTAGGATTAGGAGCTCTACGAAGAGGACCGATAATGTCCATACCCTGTTGCTGCCATGGGTGTGGCGGCCATTGTATTGGCTGAAAGAGAGACACTGTAGTTTTAGCAGCTTTATCCACAAGCTGGCAGATGTGGCATTGCCTGACAAACTCCTCAACACACTTATCCAAGTGGAGTCACCAATGGCGCTCACGTGGTTGCTACTTAGTCCCAGGAATACCCTTGTGGGGCTCTTGTGCCAATTGTAAAAATGTTCGTATTAATATCTTTGAAGTAACAAGTACACCCAACAACAAGATTTCGTCAACAAAAAAGTTCTTCGTGTACATGGAAGTGTGACTTCAGTGCCGCGCCAAGTTTTTTTTTCTGGAACCATACTGAAGTTACAATGTTGATGACTCATTTCAATGTTTCATCGGAAGCAGTAGCTGCTCGAACAGCTTGCTTACTGACTACAGTGGTCACCAAGGAGACAATCTGCTGCTCTAGGGTAGTAGAATTATTGTTTCGCACTGGAAGCTTCAACGTGCCGTCAGCTATGCGGTTCTCAGAATCCTTGTAGTACTCAATGTTTCAGTCGTAATACAGTAACTTGGCTGACCAGCGGGAAATACGCAGAAGTCTCCCTGAATTACCCGCTGCAAGCAGGGCAACGACCGACAGGTGATCTGTCCGGAGCGTAAAACACCTATCCCACAGGTAGATATGTCACTGCTCGCATGCAAATAAGCATGTGAAAGCTCCTCTTTCACCCAGAGAGTACTTCCGTTTTGTAGAGGTTAATGTCCTGGATGCCAATGCTATAGTGTGTAGCTGGCAACCAACACGTTGCTGCAATACTGCACCTAATCCGACCTTAGAGGCATACGTCGTGACAACCACTGGCAGGAAATTGATCGAACATTTTTATAACAGGAGCACAAGCATCGCTAGCCTTGTCTTGTTGGAAGCTGCGTTGGGCGTCTTCCCATCAGCTGAAATGTCCTTTTCCCAGCATGGTGAGAGGAGGTTCAACAATATCCGCGTAGTGTTGGAGAAATGTGGCATAATACCCTGTAAGGCCAGGAAAGACTGCAGGGTTTTCAGGCATGTAGGAAGAGGAGCATTGAGAATTGCGCGAGTTTTGCTTCTCATGGGCGATATACTTTCTTGAGAAGTTTTATGTCCCAGGAATGTCAATTTCTTCTCAACAAAAAGACAACTGTGATACAACTTCATGCCACTCTGCGCATTACAGGTCAATACTTGTCTTAAATTCTCATGATGCTCAGACTTTGATCTTCCCCACACAAGTATGTCGTCTAAGTTGCAAACAACATTCTCACAGGATTGCAAAATGGTACAAATTGATCATTGAAGTACTGCAGGGGTGGAGGCTAGACCAAAGCATACTTGTTTAAAAAGAAACCATCCTTCATGCGTAATAAACGTGCCTAAATCTCTAGTAGATTGCTCTAGGAGGAGTTAATGGTATGCTGAAGGTAAGTCAAAATTGGAGAAGGAGGACGCGCTATTCAGCATTCGGAGGAGTTCATCTACATAGGACAGTGGCAAGGCGTCGATGACAATAGTCTTGTTGGGTTCTCGCACATCGACGCAGAGGCGGATGTTCCCGTCCTTCTTGCCGATGACCACGACCGGTGACACCCATTCGGATGCCCACACTTGCTTGATGATGTCGTTCTCCTTGAGTCGATGCAGCTCGCTGGCGACTTGCTTCCAGCTAGCCAGGGGCAACCGACGCAGTTCAACGGACAACAGAACGATGTCTTGCCGCCGCTTGACCCGGTGAGTGAACTCCCGGACGAGTCCTAGCTGCCGCCGAACAGATTCTCGAACCCCGGATTCAAACCTGCAGGAGGTTGCGAAGAAACTGGAGTGGCAAGGCGACATGCTAATGACGTGCCATCGATCAGGAGACCCAGTTTCTGTATGGCATCCAGCCCCACCAATGAGGTGCCGTGTGCTGTTAAGAAGAAATTAATAGAGGCACACTTCCCGCCGTGATGCAAGTCAGTGCGGAAATATCCAAGGACCAGTACGCAGTGCATCGAAAAATTTTGTATTTAAATGGGCCTCTGGAGCAGCTTGTGCTTAGAAGCGAAATACATGTCGTATTCCTTCTTCGTCATTAGCGACGCAGTGGCGCCGGTATGCACCAAAAGCACACAAGGTCTTGATCGTCAACAACCGCAGAAATGCGAAGGTTCTTCGGGCTACTTCGCATAACATTTACAGACAGGACTGTGTTAGCACCGGAGTCAGAGTCTTGAATGGGGCTAACTGCCTCTACAGACAATTGCGGTTTACTACAAGCTGATGCGAACTTGCCCTTTATGCGGCAGAAGTGGCAGATTTTGTTCCTGGGCTGGCAATTTCGTGAAGATGCTTTGTGTTCAAATCGGCCGCAGAGGAAACAGGGGCCCAGTGGGGCTTGAAAGCTGACCCACTTGTTGGCCCTGAAGCCGTGCAGGCTTGATGACGAGCCGGTGTGGCCATGTTCAGACTGCCGGCGATGTAGCCTAGCCACCATTTTATGCTGCTGTGCACACTGTGCCATGCTGCTGACGCTGGTGAACTGTTTGTTTCCACTGAGCGCTGCGTTGGCCTTGTAAGTGCCTTGCGAGTCTCGTCCGAGTTGCTCGGCTTTTTGTAGCGTGAGGGTTTCACCGTGAGACAGTAGCTTGGCTCGTGCCTTCACGTTGGTGACTCCGTGTATTATTTGGTCCCAAATTCTCTCGCCGTAAGCGGCGCCAAATTTGCACGTAAGGGCTTTCTCCTTGAGGGCAACGATAAATTCAAAGAAGTTTTTCCTGGATAGTTGTTTGGGGGTTGTCATTAAGTGCCACTCCACGAGGACGTTCGTCGTCTCGACAAAAAGCTCATCGAGAAAATGAAGTAGCGTGTCGTACTCTACTGGCGTCGTCAATGCTGCCACGCCAATCTTTGTGCCGCCGCTTTTTGTCCGTCGTTGACACTGCCACCAAGCCCGATGCAGTTTATGTAGCATTTGGGACGGTTCGCGCTTCGATGTTTCCCTGTGCGGCGAAGTTTTTCTGCTGACCTTCGATGACGAGTGCGCTGAAGAGCACTGCCACTCGTCTGTGAGCCTCACCGGTGCCTACGCCGGCCTGCCTTAGGATGTACCTAGAAAGTTTGTTTTCATTTGTTCCAAAAAATAGAAGGCGTGTCGGGCACATTGTGTAAGAGAAGAAGAATGGCAAAGAGGGCAGCCAAGGTGCAGGAGAAAGGCAGCAAGCTGAAGTGAAAGGGCGGCTTCGCGAGGAAGGTGCAGCAAGCACAAAAAAAGTCAGTCAGACAGTGCCAGCCTGGAGCGAACTGAAGGCACTGACGTGCAGTAGAAAGTGGCGTGAAGAGGCACTTACGTCGGGCACTTCATGGCGTCCCCTGAGTTTAGGGTTCAGTACCTCGTTGCCATATGTTGTGTACGGCTGGAGCAGGGCGAAGCCGGAGGCAGGCCGGCGGAGGTGCCGAGAGATTAGCGAGTGATGACACGCAGACACCGTTAAGCTGAGCTGACAAGATAATGCTCTCTCTTGTTTATTGCGGCGGTTTTTTTAGGATTGGGAAGAAGGTGATTATTCAGTGAATACACTGGTCACACGACGGCCGGTGCACATCAGGTTGTTTGCAGTATTGAGGAAGGAAAGATAGGAATGGGCATGCTCAGACGGTGCGCTACGTGAAAAGTGTGGATGAAAGGACACGATGATGGTCATATTCACAGGGCAAAATGGCGGCATTGCTATGGTTGCGTATTGCGCAGTGTAGCTGGTCTAGCAGTGAGTGGTCATGGCTGGCGGTGGCATGTGTGCCTCCGCAGGTCTCGTGCTGAGCCATGGCTGCCAATATCCATGTCCTGCGCAACGTTTTTGCTTACGCAGTGTTCTCCTGGCAGTTGCTGTACTCTTAGCAACGTTTACAAAACCTTTCATCCGCCACGGGGCCTGATAAGTGCGTAGAACGAAAGCATACCCAAGTGTCGTGTGGCGGATGACGCGGATGAAGCAGTTCAAGTGTTCAGCGAAATGACGTTGAGCACCTTCACGAAGCGCAACGACGACGAACGCCTTGTGGGTCCGTGACGGTCGGGCAGCGCCCCTGTTTGTGGCAACGGACGAAACTGTGTACTCTGCAAGACGCAATGATGACCATGTGCGCACACATTTGACAGAGAAATTGATGCTTATTTTCGTAATGGTTGAAGTATGCCCATTCTGTTTTCCTGTGTTTATTGCTTAGTGGTTTTTTTAGGTGTTCTGTTTGTACTCATATTGTACTCCCTCCCTGTTATGACCCTCAAGCGAGGGTTGGCAGTAATATTAAATAAATAAATAAATAAAATACCTAGCTTCGTGTTCGACATGTGCGTAATAAAACACTTTTTCTGTTCTGCTTGTTATACTCGCCTCCAGCATTGTAATCCTAATGTTATAGCAACCACGTTCAAGTGTCACTTGCATTGCGTTCAAAGTCACCATGGTCGCAGAATGCTGACGCTTGTGTGTTTCACGCGGAAAACGGGCACAGTGCCCGGGCGCTGCGTCGGCCTCATGTCGGAGTTTAACCCTAGAAGAAGGCGCCCGACCAATTGTGTTTTCTGTACACTTGCTGCATTAATGAAGTGAAAACACTCGCCGTTATTAGTGCACCTAGCTCGCGTTTTCTTGCAATTGCTTCGTTGTCGGGGAGCGGTCAGTCACTGTTACACTCGGACGAAATTATTTCGCTAAGGGTGTCGCGCTGGCCCAGAGTGTTGAGCCCTGTTCAAATAGTTTCGAATCGTCACGACACGCGCACTGCGCAGCCCACGTGCTTTCCGAGCCGGAGAAAGAGGCGCGCCTTCTGCTTTACATTCGGATGTAATCAAAGAAGAATTTGCCCAGTCAATATGGCCGACTTCCAGTTTAACCACGGATTCACAACAAGTAACGTCAGAGCCTAACATATCGCTCCACTGATGTGGGAGACACCCCGGACCCGCACTAACAGAGGGTGTTTCGGAAGCACCAGAAAGACCACAAATCGGATACGTCTTCATTTATTGTTGACAGAACGAGCACCCAAAAAATGTACAGCATGTACCCATAGCCCACCTCTTCTTTGCCTCCGAGCTTCAGCTTCAATCTGTTATATGCATCTTCCCGCCGGTCAGATGAAACTAAAGCAGTCTTAGGGCCAAACAGCAGTTCAATCGGCCTCTCAGCTTTTTTTTTCAGATGTCCGAAGCAAGCATGTTTTCACTCGTCTATACTTGCGTGGGAAAGTCTTCTCGACCTTGCATAGTTGCCACTGTGTTACTTTTCACACCTCCGCAATCGCAAGTACATCTCCTTCTTGTAACGTTGTGTGAGCTTCTGCCTTTCTGCGGACACACTTGAGCTACCCCACGTACTCCTCTTTTTCATTTGTTCCATGATGTTATCAGGGCCTGTTTTCCTGTTCTCCAGTAATTTAGTAAACTGTATTTTCCCAGTATGTTGCCTTCCTGTTTGTTAATTGCCTGCCTTCCTCATATTACATCTGCCGGTGTGATAGGTTGGGACTCGTTATGATCGTCATAAACATGGGAGGCCAGTTGTAAATTACACCTGCTTCAACAACCAGATTCCGCAGTTTTTCTTCATTTATAAGTCAACCCCCTATAGTTGTTGACATGGACGTCTTAAAGCTTCTGTTCAGTCTTTACTATAATTCCTCTACCATGAAGCTGACTCTGCAACAATCTTTAATTTCACTTTCTGGTTAATGGTATACTTTCGAACCCTTTCATCTGCCATCTTTATATCTTGTTTCTTTCTTTCTCGAATATTTTGAACGCTCTTGCATTGTCACTGAAAATAGTTGTACACCATCCCCTTCTAGCTACAAATCTTCAGAATGCTTGCATAAACGCTGCTGATGGCATCCTCCCAACCACTCAATTTGTACAGCTCTTGTTACTGCACACGTTAATATCACAATGTGGAACTCTGCAATATTGCTGCCTTTCTCATTTTGAGCATATAGCGGTAGAGAAAAGTTTATACCAATTATGTCAAATGGCCTTTTCTGCATTATACTGCCAGCCAGCTGTGGTGAAGTTTTTTGCATCATGGTTTCGGAATAGAACCTCCAAGAGGTGATGCATCTTTATAACATATTTCACCATCTGTCGGCCACAAACAATTTAAAACCTTGTTCTCAACTGCGTCATTGTTGTCGCAACGCCACCATGCATTGTCACTCGTTTCGCATTAGGAACCAACTGTTTTGACAAGTGACTTTCTGTTGGGAAAGCAATAGGATGCTTTTCACAAAAGCTCAAATCAATCAACTGAAGTCTCCCTTTCACTCTTAGGACACCTTGACTGTTTTCGAAAATATTCATGTACAAATTCATCTTGTCCTACATTCATGTAACTGCATTTTGTAATGTCTTGTGCTCTTGATTTATCAGGACAAACACTGCTTGGTTTGTTTCTTCTCCTGTAAAAGAAACTTTTTTTTCTCTTCTTAGATTTCTAATATCACGTATCACCCTTGCTGTAACTCGTAATGCTTCCTGTTGCGATCCGAACCTGTTAACATTAATTATCTGCTCTTGACTCGTGGTAGTAGTTAAGCTTGCCACGGTTTCTGCGCTCTCTTCGTTTTCGTCATTGTCCACTTGTATCGCGATGTGATTATCAGGCTTTTGTTTTTCGTTCTTGATCCACGTGAGGCTCTTCGACCATTCTTCACTGTTCAGCGAACGTTTCATCTTCATTTTCTGTGTCATAAATTCGCAGCATAGTATTTAGTTTCAACATAGCTTCATTGATCGTCGTGGATCTTCCTCTTGATTTCTGCTGCGCGCTTGTCAACAAAGAGACCTTTAATCTTGTTTGACTTTATTCAGCATAATGAAATTCGAGGTTCAGTGAACAATTTATCACTGTTTATTTTTTGATAAAATTCTCAGTTATATGACTGCCAATCTGGCTGATATGGAACCAGTCAACAACTGCAATCTTGCTTGGATAATCTTCTTTATTGAAGCGACTGTACCTTTAGTGATGATTAGGATGGCTTCATTGATTCTATTGTAGTATTTTATTACAATGTATGCTGCTGCTCCATACGCCATTGAACTTGCATCGGAAAGCACGTGTATAGTCGATGCTTTCATTTCAGCTTGCCTGTTGCAGTTGTAGCATCTGGTAATACTAGGCTAATCTAATTGCTGAAGCTCCTCCAACCATTCCTTCTGAGCTAATCAGTGCTAACTTGGTAACGGGTCATTCCATTTAGTTTTGCCGTCGAAATTTCTGCAGCAATCATTTTGCTCTTACTGATAATGGTGTCTAAATACATAAAAGGCTATATAGCCTTGCTGTAGCTTGAAGACCTTGAAGTTCCTATAATGGTCTCATATCCATGTATTTTCGCCATGTAGTGTAGCGAAAGCTCAAGTAACTGCCGACGAAATTACATTTCAGTTTTAAAACCTTGATTTGTCCATCTTTTCTGTTTCCCCGATTTAAATCTTCTCCTTCGTCAAACAGTTTTTCAAGGTCAGCGTCATTTGTAGTTAATTTTTTAAATCATTTCTGTACAATGAAAAATGTCACTTGGTTCATTTACAACTTTCCTGGTGTCGAATATTTGTTGGCTCCTAGTTAGACATTATCGACGTAAATTCTTTTATAGAGTTGCGCCACAACTGTAGTAAATTTCTCTTCAAAATTTTCCAAATGTCGACGAATTGTTGCCACTTGAAGAAAGCTATTTGGTGTTGTGCCGAAAGTTACCCTCGTCCTTCTCCATTATGTTCTCATCGCGTTTGACATATTTTCGCAAGGTATCCTTTCCCACCACAAAAGTCACAGGACATCTCGGTCATTTTTGTGCATTCCCATCTGTAAGAATTCTTTTACCACATCGAATGACAAGGTGATCTCGTAATGTCAAAAGTTCATCGGCAAACTTGTAGTGTTCATGCGCAAACTTGTGATTTTCGATGTAGTTATTCAGGGATTCCCCTGGGTCCTGGCTTGAACATGCGTCAAAGACGATCCGTATTCGTCTTGTTGTTCGGTATTTCTTCTCTAATACCTGATGCGGCACGTCGTAGAAAAATTTGCTCTGTATATCTGATCTCGAAGCTTCTTCGATATTTTCTGCTAGTTCTTGCTCGAAGCACTTCAGGATAGCTTTGTCATCGGCTTGGACGTATTATTTATCCTTGTTCATTTTTTTGTGACCTGGATAAGCCTCTCCTTTGCTGTGGTGCTACTGTCACCCTATGTTACGTCTTCCTTCTATCGTAGCTGCACTTCGTATGTTCCTGCTTCGAACTCCATTGTTTTTCGGTCGTGCTCTATCTCATCATCATTGCTCAGCTTTGTTACTAGTTTCTCCTTGATTCCCATAGTTTCCATGTCCCATAATCTTTACAATTCATCAACGATCATGCCAGACTTGGCACTGACCTTGGGTACCATAACCGTTAATTATTTCAGTGGTACACAACACAGATCTACATGACCTTGTACGGTTCATCCAAACACCGTTTCTATCGTCATTACTTTTGGATCAATCTCGCTAATGCGACTAGTCACCATGGTCCAAAAATAATCTGCTCTAATTATTACGAAAATTTCCAGGTTTTTACTGCAGTGCCCATCTCCTTACCGTAATTTGTCAAACGAATTCCTGTTGATCTTGCTTTTTCGTTTGTTGTCAACGGTGTTATTAGTAGTATGGCACAGTATATAACTTCTATCTCCAGCGCATCAATCATGACGCGTTTCGATGTAGAGTCCTTTTTCACGTTGGCTTCGACAACTTTCACGTTGAGTATCATATCTCCACCTCCAAACAATCCAACACTGATCCTCTGAGACCTTTTCACTTTGCACTCCACGGTCCTTGACCGTCTTTTAAGAATTAATGTCAACGGGCTCCCATTTTTCAGAAGAATTTGTGCGTAGCCTTGACGGTCTTCTACCTCCGTCCATGAAAAGGCTGTCTGCAGTAGTTTGCAATTGCGCTCTCCAGGCTGCTGTGTGCGCTTGTTGTAGGACTTCTCGGTCCGTTCGCGAGCTTTTACGCATGTCCTCATCCCCGCTGTTTTGCTGTAGAGCTGACTTTCCTGCAGGCACACGTGGACGCCACATAAACGTTTTGTGCCTCCCCTTGCATGTTTTGCATGTCTTACAGTTCTTGTTAGCGCGGCATATTTTTGGCTATGTGGTGAGGCCTAGTGCATGTGAAACACTTTCCCTCTTACTGCAAGGTTCTATTCTTTGGTTCCATCGTGATGATTCTTCCGCAATCTTCCATGCAATGTCCAGTCATCTCACAGAAGATGCATTTTTTTCATCCAGATTCTTTAAAGCGTAGGTGTTCTAACAGGCCTCGTGGTTTGCAGTGACTGGGTAACGTCAAAATTTTCTTCGCCAGTTCCTTCACTGCTGTGTATATATTTGTTGGAAAACTGTATATTTTCTTTCAAACTGCGCGTGCTCTATCTTGACGTTGAGTCCGTGTCCGTCATTGCTGGTCTGTTGGTGCCTTTCTCTATCTCCTTCATTTTTATATATATCTTTATGTGTACCGGTGGCACAGATTTCACTCCAGGTGTTATCACTGTGGCGTAGCTATTCATTTTCACTTCTAACGACTGCAATGCTCGTGTGTCCACTTGCAACATCTGCAAGAACAAACATTTTCTTAATCCCTTTACATCTTTGAAACTCTTCTTTCCTCCCAGTTTGCTTGCTTTTTTTGTATGTCTCTGTCAAATCATCTTGTCGTCTGAACGTTTTTTGCAGAACAGAGACTGCATGCTCTTCATTCTAATCAGAAAACTGCAAATCTTCAATAAGCAAAGCAATCTTTTCACCAAGAGATGCAAGAAGGTAATGAAATTCCGGAAGCTTTGGCATGTTCGACTTGTTTTGCACCGATGTTCAGAACTCATGCCAAAAACTCAGTCAAGCCATTTTTTTCTCATCAAACTTGATCATCTCAAGCCGTGGCATTTTAACAAGCTCTTGCACCTTCAACGGGTGGTTAGTACACTGCACAGCGCTCGCCTGTTCTGTCGCTATTCTCGTTGTCAGCTGCGTCTCTTGTTCTACCTCTCGTAATGGCTCCTCTTTTTTGTCGCTGCGGTGACGGTCTTAAACTGGTACTGCAAAAGTCGTTCAAATTGTTCCTCCGCGCCTTCGTCAATGAGGGGTTCTATCTGCTCGATAACATGGCTTAACATCTGTGACACTCTCATTATCTGGTTTAAAGCGTGATTCGTTGCGCTTGACCGGCGTCTTCTATCTTCTTACCACTTTTGCTCGTAAGCGTTGTCACATTAGCCCGAAGCGTCTTCCGCATCGTCGACAGGACCTCTCTACTGGTGGCTAATTCTTGTTGAAAATGGTAAGGAACCCTTCAGCTTTGACTTTAAGAGGTAAATGCGATAGCGAAATTCGGCGCCTAGTGTGCCCTTCAACCGCTAAGTGCCTACTTAATATTATGCGTTGTTACACACGCACAAACACATAAACACACAGCAGGTTGTACCTGCGCGCATGCGCGAATAGTACATACAGCTTTTTGATCGAAAGCAAGTCGCGTAGCCTCAAGGATACATGCCACAAGCTTGCAATTTTGGAGGCCATATCCTCACAATGCTTCACAGAAGGCAGCACATTCATTAGCGTTTGCTGCTCGCTTGATAAACGCCTCTGGAAAGGCATAATATTGCCACCATATATTGATCGCTTTGGACCGCATTCAAATAGAGCGCCTTTAACTGTGCCGCAACGAAACCATGGCAGCACGAGCACCTGGCCAGACCCAGCTCACATGCGTCAAGTGCTCGGGGTTCTGGTGAAGAAAAACAAAAGGTGTTCTGAAATTTCTTTGTTTTTCGGCGACCTCGCAGTTTTTTCACAGTTACTTTTAGTTGTGGGAACAGGGTCGCCCTGATAAATTGGTTTGTTTTATAAGCCTCTGTGCTTTAGTACTGCAACAATATTTTTTTCCGCTAGATGGACATAGTTGTCCAATTTAGGGCTGTTTTAAAGTTCCTGTGTGTATTTAGCGGTGATGGCTATACTATCCAGGTCATTTTTGATTGCTTATTGATTTATTTGTATCTGGGGTTTAGCATCCTAAAAACCACCATATGAAAGTAAGAGACGCCGTAGTGGAGGGCTCAGGAAATTTTCACCACCTGGAGTTCTTTAACGTGCACCCAAATATGAGCACATGGATTTACAGCGTTTTCGCCTCAATCAAAACTGCAGTTGCCGCAGCCGGCAATCAATCGCGCAACCTGCGGGTGAACAGCCGAGTATCTTAGCCACTAGAACAACGTGGCGGGTTTTTTGACGTAGTTTGACGGGCTCCCAAATGCCCTTTCAAATCGTAGAATGGGATCGTTTTCGTCGTGACACATGTCGAACAAAATGCGTCAAGGAGACTCCTTCTACTAAATGGCATTTATGCTGCAAGTATGGAAAAGTCGCTTGATTGATAGACACGCCAAGCTACCACGGTCTGCGAGATCTGTCTTCCGAGAAGCAGCTGCTTAAGTGCGTAGTGTTGTTGACACTTTTGACCCCATTCCGGAGTGGCTTCCCGTTCTTGACACTTGTGTGTGTTTGCCTGACTTCTGATGAAGTATGTTGTGTGTACTTTACTAGTGTGGGCATTTAGTATACGCATCCTTTTCACCGGTACATTATCATCATTATCATGTGTGGCTCACGCATTCTCATCGTTGTCGCGTAGCATCATCATCTTGGCTCATTCATCGTAGCTGTCGGCTGCCGGTTCCTTGGGTCAAATAAAAGGTAATCTAAAACAAGACTTCATACGTGGTGAAGCGTGCTGTTAGATCCCCTACCATCCTCTCGACCACTGTCTAACCCCTGGAGCTACGTTCAGGTCGCAGCTTGGGCCAGGTGTTCGAAAATATGTCGCACCAAGATGAGGCCGGTGCTGCAGCCGTTCTCACTCCAGCACCACGTGCCGCGCCTTCTCACGTCATCAACAGCCTCCAGCGTGAGCCCCATTCTTTCGCTTGTATGCTCGAGGAAGATGTGGAGGAATGGCTGGACGATTTTGAACGTGTCGGCGCTGCTAACCAGTGGGATAACACCTACAAACTCGCTAACGTGTAATTCTACCTCACGGGTCTCGCGAAGACGTGGTTCCTCAACCACTTCATCAACATCCCCGACTGGTCATCCTTCAAAGATTAGCTTCGCCATGTCTTTTGCACACCCGCTGTTTGTTCGGCTTTCGCAAAGAAAGCTCTCGCGACTCGGAAACAGCATATCGGGGAGTCGTATACATCCTACATTGAGGATGTTCTTTCACTTTGGCGCCGGGTCGACACACCAATGACAAAATCAGACAAGGTGCGCCAGCTTCTTAAGGGAATTGCACCCGTCGCATTCCATGCCCTTGCAATCCAGAATCCGGCTACCGTTGCTTACGTTGCGACAACCTGTCAGCACCTCGAAGAACTTGAGTCTATGTGCCTACAACCAGATAGTGACGCGGCCCGCATTACGACTGATCCAAACCTGCGAGACACGATAAGGACAATTATACGCGAAGAATCAGAATCACTGGGATTCACACTACCTTCAAGTGTGTTCCATCCCGTCTTCTTCAACGTCATTGCGGGATGTCATCAGGGAAGAGCTCACGTCCATGACCCACATGGCCAACCTGCAGCCCACTGTCTCTCGTACTCTCCCATCGTTCCCGCACACCGCCACCGCACCACCAGGCACTGTCAGCTCGACGTCCCCTCCACGAACGTACGCGTCGGTTGCTGCCACACCTCCCACAAGCTTTTCCACGAGCTTTTCATCACCACCGCCTGAGCGTCATCTGTCATCTGTCCCTCCCGGTGCAGTTAGCGCAAGCTACTACCCTCCTTATAGATCGACTCGGCCTACGTGCTATTATTTCGGCTATCGTGGTCACATTTCATGCCTTTGCCGCAAGCGCCAGCAAGACGAGCGCCGAGGGTATGACATACGTGAACGGGACTATACCGCAGGAGCCTTCTACCAGGGCCGCCGTTATGCGTCACCGCCACGTCGGTCTCCATCCCCGCCAGCATCAGGTGAACTGCGCAGTAGTCACCGATCAACCCGACGCCGTTCACCGTCGCCTTACCGTCGCTCCTCTTCTCCTCTTCAGCCTGCTTCGCTTACTTCTGACCGGCGTTTGTAAAACTAAGCGATGCATTTTTCGAAAGAACTCTATTCCAACACAGGACTCCAATTCCTCCAGCGCGCCCCTGCAATATGATTGTGGTCACAGTTGATGGAGTGGACGTTGATGCTTTGGTGGACACTGGGGCTGCGTTTTCTGTTATTCGTGCTGATTTGTGTGCCCGTCTTCGAAAAGTGACGACGCCTTATGATGGACCGGCACTGGTTACAGCCCGGAGAACAATGATTTGCCCTTCTGCTCTCTGTACTGCCCGTGTACTAATCGACGAAATTCTTCATCATATACAATTTGCTGTGCTATCCCCGTGCTCCCATGAACTCCTTTTAGGCTGGGACTTTCTTTTCTCTGCTTCTGCGGCTATTTGCTGTGCACAACGTGTCGTCCATCTTACTGACACGGACCACTTGCTTAACGACAAAACCTAAAGGCCACTTCGACTCATCGCTGCTGTGGACATCGAGTTACCACTAAACGAACATCAATTAGTTAGAGTTTTGTACAACGACGTCGACTCTGGTGGCATTTTGGTCACTCCGTCACCGCGTTGCCTTAGCAAAGGCATAGCTCTCGCACCAGGTGTGTCTCGCTTCAACAATGAATCAACTGTCCTCGCTGCTATCAACACCACACAAGATAAAGTTTTACTGCCACGGGGCACTACTGTCACTTGCATTGCCGATCTGCAGCCTGGGTGCATTGAGCCTCTTACCCCTGTCTCTTCTAAAGGCCATCCTGCAGATCATGCTGCTTCCTCGGCCTTTACAGCAGCCATCAACAAAGACTTGACCGACTCACAGAAGCAGCAGCTGCTTGATTTTTTTGGAAAAGCATGCAAACTTCTTTGACGTTCATTCATCCACCCTGGGCCAGACAACCGCTACAGCACATCGTATTCAGACCGACGGAACATCCATTGTGCACCGCCGTCCGTACCGCGTCTCTCTAACCGAACGAACAATCATTGAAGAAAACGTACACTATATGCTCCAACGGGAAACGCTCCAACCCTCAACCAGTCCTTGGTCGTCGCCCATTGTTATGGTGCGTAAAAAAGACGGTTCCGTACGATTTTGTGTCGATTACCGCGCACTCAATAAGATCACTAGGAAGGACGTATACCCCATGCCACGCATCGACGACGCCCTAGATTTCTTACAAGGTGCTGAATACTTTTCGAGCCTCGACTTGCGTTCCGGCTATTGGCAAATTTCTATGCACGAAGATGATAAAGAAAAAACTGCGTTTGCAACCCCGGATGGCCTATGCGAATTCAATGTTATGCCATTCGGTCTATGCAATGCGCCCGCAACTTTTGAGCACATGATTAACACCGTGCTGCGTGGCCTGAAATGGAAGACTTGCCTATGTTACCACGATGACATTGTTGTATTTTTACGACGTTTCCTCAACATCTGCAACGCTTGGATGCGGTCCTGACTTGTCTTGCGGGCGCTGGTTTTCAAATTAACACCAAAAAGCGCAATTTCGCCAGCAGATCTATCAAGGTACTCGGTCATGTTGTGAGCAAGGATGAAATTTGTCCAGACTCTGATAAAACTGCTGCAGTGCTTCGCTTCCCTCGCCCTGACAAACTGAAAGATTTGCGAAGTTTTCTTGGTCTCGTTTCTTACTTTCGGCGATTCATACAAAACTTTACCTCCATAGCAGCACCCCTTCATAGGCTACTTGCTTCCGGTATGCCCTTTCAGTGGTGTCAGGAATGTGAATCGGCTTTCGACAGGTTGAAGAGTGCCCTCATGACCGACCCTGTACCTTCTCATTTTCACTATGATGCACCGACCTTCCTGCACACAGACGCTAGCAGCCGCGATTTAGAAGCCGTGCTCCTGCAACGCGACAACTCTTCGCGAGAGCGATTCGTTGCATACGCCAGCCGCGTCCTGTCTGCATCCGAGAGGAACTACACGATCACCGAGCAGGAGTGCCTCGCCATCGTTTGGTCAGTACAGAAATTTCGTTCATATCTGCATGGCCGCCATTTCACCATTGTGACCGACCACCACGCTTTATGTTGGCTTTCGACACTCAAGAACTTGTTGGGACGCCTCGGACGCTGGATTCTACGCCTCCAAGAATATGATTTTGAGATCGTATACAAGTGTGGCAGGAAGCATAGCGACGCCAACGCTCTTTCTCGCTGCCCACTACCAGTGACTCCACTCGGGGTTTCCGCAATCAATTTGCACAACACGCCCCCAGAGTCTACGTCTACAGCGGTTTCCTCTAACGCCCCTATGAACCAGCTGCCTTCGGATGACCCCCACGATTTTCTTTCTCGACAGTTGGCTGACCCATACTGTCGACGTATTATAGGCTAACTCACTGGCAGTTTCCGTCCACCTAAAGCAAGGCTCCGTCGCCAACTCTCGCAATTTAAGCTGGACAACTCGGTGCTGTACCGCAAAATTTACCATCCAGACGGTCAGCGCTGTGTTCCCGTTCTACCCCGATCGCTTCGGTCCGAAGTCCTCAGAGCGCTTTATTACCAATGGACTGCTGGTCATCTTGGTTACCATAAAACCTACGATCGCCTTCGAAGTCGGTTTTATTGGCCAGTCATTACCACTAGTGTAGCTCGGTACCTCGGGTCCTGCACTACCTGCCAATGTAGAAAACTACCAACATCTGCTCCCGCCGGTACACTACAGCCTTTTCCGTGCCCAGCCACACAATTTGAAGTTGTAGGCGTCGATATTTATGGCCCCCTCTCAGTCAGTGCTGCTGGAAACCGGCGGATAGTAACAGCCGTTGACCATTTGACGCGCTACGCCAAGACGGCATCTGTTACTACCGGTTCAGCTTTTGAAATTGCCGAATTCATCCTGCGAGCCATTATACTGCGTCATGGTGCTCCACGTGTGTTCCTCAGTGACCGTGGAAGGGCCTCCCTTTCACAACTAGTGAACGAACTTGTTCACGCCTCTGGCACAACTCACAAGACTTGCTCTAGTTACCATCCCCAGACTAACGGCCTCACTGAGCGATTCCACCGCACTCTTGCTGACATGATCGCCGCCTATATTCAACCAGACCACAAAAACTGGGACGTAGTTCTACCATTCGTCACTTTCGCCTACAATACGGCCATTCAGTGGACAACTGGCTACTCGCCATTTTACCTTGTTTATGGACGCTCTCCTACTTCTTTCCTGGACGTCTCTTTCTTGACCTGCCAAGCGAATTCATCTCCAGCCTCTTCAGAGGAATACGTTTCATGACTCTCACTCTGCCGCCAACGTTCTCGTATAAACACTGCAGCCCGATAGCAAGACAGAGAGCTAGTTTATGATGAATCGCATCGTGATGTATCCTTCCAACCTGGAGAAGTGCTCCTTTTGACGACTGTTGGCACGCCTGGTTTGTGTGACAAATTTCAGCCTCGGTTTATCGGGCCGTACACAGTTCTTGAAGAAATTTCACCAGTGAATTATCGCGTGACGCCTTTTGTAGCTCCAGCAGATCACCGTTATTGAACTACAGAGGTCGTCTGTGTCTCCCGTATGAAGCCCTTCATGCGACGTTCTTTGTCCCCTTGACTTGCCGCGGCCAGGCTGGCCACTTTCACGTGGGGGGAATTTGTGTGGGCATTTAGTATACGCATCCTCTTCACCGGTACAATATCATCATTATAGTGTGTGGCACACGCATCCCCATCATTGTCGCGTAGCATCATCATCTTGGCTCATTCATCGTAGCTGTCGGCTGCCGGTTCCTTGGGCCTAATAAAAGGTAATCCAAACCAACACTTCATACTAGGGACAATTTCATTCAATAAAGAAAAAAGTAACACCGTGGCTTTGTGGTGGAACCCCTGCTTGCCATGCTAACGGCCCTGGTTCAATTCTCAATGTGACTAAAAATTTCGTTCGTAATTTTATTTGATTTTTTTATTTTTCGCTCACGGACAATTTTCGCTCACAACCAATCGTGCTGATGCCAACGGCAGAATTTCTGCAGAACGAGCTCTCCGACACTTTCGCGTTAAAAAGCAGTTGCTGTGTAGGCACGCCACCATCAGTCGCCCGTCGTGGTCTTTCCCGCTGCGGTTCGTCGTTGAGCCAGACGACGCTGCTTCGTTCTTAATCCCGCTGTTGCCAAGATAGTCAAAATCATCGAATCTGTCCTCAGGTATTCCGGTTCATGATGCCATGCTTCTAAAGGACCTGAGAGAGTGCAGAATCGATACGCCTTCGTCTATAGTTGACTGAACGAGCATCTAAAATATTCACAGAGCGTGCCTTTGGCCAACCTCTTCTTCTTCACCTCCGACTTCAGGTTCAATTCGTTTTCTACTTAGGGTTTCTCTATTCTCCCACGCTTAGCCGGGTGTGACTTGGTCGTATCGGGCGAAAAGTGGATCCTGGAAGTTGAGCTGACGCTGGATGTTTGGAGCTTTAAGGCCCCCAGCAGAGACAATTATTATTGTAACGATGTTGAAGGACTCGGGGTGTAATAAAACCTATTTATTAAAGGGCGAAACTGGCCAGAGGGATCCTTAAGATTGGTCAGCCAACACAGGGAATGGTGGTCACTGACTGCTCGGAATGGTCTACCGTAGACGTATGGCCGAAATTTACTTATGGTCCAGATGACCGCGAGACACTATTTTGCGGCTGCAGAGTATTTTGTCTCAGCTTTCGAAAGCTTGCGGCTGGCATACGCTAGCACTTTTTCTTGGCCGTTTTGCCGCTGGACTAGAATGGCTCCGAGGCTGACGTTATTCGCATCAGTGTGAACTTCAGATTCGGCAGTCTCATCAAAGTTGGCGAGGATTGGAGAGGCTTGCAGGCGTGTTCCTAACTCATCGAATGCTTCCGGTTGTTCACATTCCCACATAAAGGGCACCTCGTCTTTTGTTACATTAGTAAGTAGTTCAGCAATGTTTGAAAAATTTTCCACAAATCGCCGAAAGTACGCGCATAAACCCAGGAAGCGACGTGCTGACTTCTTGTGTTTGGGTGTTGGAAACTACGCGATGGCAGCTCTCTTTTCGGGATCTGGCCGAACGACTTCGGAGCTGACGACGTGTCCGAGAAATCGAAGCTCTTCAAAACCGAAGTGGCATTTTTCTGTCTTGATGGTCAAGTCTGCTGAACGAATGGCTTCTAATACTGTGCGGAGTCACTCTAGATGTTGGTCGAATGTAGCGCAAAATACGACAATGTCATCCAAGTACACCAAGCAGGACTGCCACTTCAGTCCCACGAGTACAGCGTCCATCATTCTCTGAAACGTCGCTGGCGATGTGCACAGGCCGGATGGAAGCGCTTTAAATTTGTAGAAGCCATCTGGGGTTACGAATGCCGTCTTTTCACGGTCGCGCTCTTACACCTCAATTTGCCAATATCCGCTCTTGAGATCAAGGGAGGAGAAGTATTTCGCACTCCGTAGTCGATCAAGTGTATCATCGAAACGCAGCAGAGGGTATACATCCCGTTTCGTTACGCTGTTCAGTTTCCAATAGTCGACGCAGAATCGAAGGCTGTTATCTTTCTTTTTACTAAGCACCATGGGAGACACGCATGGACTGCTGGAAGGCTTGATCTCGTCATCTGAATGTATCTCCCCCACTTGTTTCTTCATGACGTCTCTTTACTTTTGCAATATTCGATATGGGTGTTCGTAAATCGGTCTCGTGGCTTCTTCTCTTATCATCCTGTATTTTGCAATATCTGTGCGTCTCATCTTGGAGGACGTTGAAAATCAGTCCAACAATTCTTTTATAAGGTGAACAATCGTTTCTTTTGATATTCTGGGAGCCCGTGGTTGGCATTAACTGATGTGTCGACGTTGCAGGTCTCTTGTGGAGTGGTTGGCGTTGTCGCTAAACTGCATAGTTCAGTCGCCATGCAGAACTCGTGTAACGATGTTCGAGGTCTCGGGGTGAAACCTATTTATTCAAGGGCGAAACTGTGCCCACAACTCAACGGGACAATGGTCGTAGAACGTTACAGCAGAACACCAAAGACGTCTGCCTTCTTCTACCTTCTCCAGAGGAGACCCGAGCGCGTGGAGCACATCAGTCGGGGCCAGCTGGGTTCTCGTGCTATCATCATCGTCTCTGCGCAACACTATAAGGCGCGCATGTATGTCCTTGTGTGCGCGGTGATGGGCGCGTTGTTTGAATGCAGGCGATATGTCGCGGCAATATGTGAGCCTTAACGTCCCAACACCACCATATGATTATGAGAGACGCCGTAGTGGAGGGCTCCGGAAATGTTGACGACCTGAGGTTCTATAACATGCACCCAAATCTGAGAACATGGGCCTAAAGTATTTTCGCCTCCATCGGAAATGCAGCTGCCGCAGCCGGGATTCGATTCGTGACCGGCGGGTCAACAGCCGAGCCCGCAGAGTCCACGGACTCCATTGGCCCGGACTCTACGTAGACGGCACCCCTCGGATGACCCACTCGAGACATTTCGGCAGCCGGCCGCCTTTTCCTGTTTTGTGCTTCCCTTCATCGTCATCTTTCTCTCGAATATTTGATAAGTCCTCTTCATTTTACTTTCAACATTCTTGGTTTCAAGGGTTCACCCTTTGCGAATTCCCGACCTAAGGCGGACCACATACGGTTATAGTAAGAATGTATGCGCACCATGGCAGGAGTTGCAACACTATGACCTGTGCTATGTCCCCTCAATGGTATTTGTGGTGTGTGACTGACATAGGTACCAAACAAGAAAATTATACCATCTTTCGCTATAGAGAACCGTGCGTATATGCGAAGCAGAGGGCGCTAATGCTTACACTGGCAGAGGCGTTGCGTAGAAGAGAAAACTGCGCAGGCAAAAAACATGCTGTGATCTACCGTTGTCTCTTACTGGAACATGCCAATCTCTGCTAACAATCAACGAAAGCGAGAAGGCTCCGACTGAACACAGAAATCCACATTCCGCATCTAGGTACTGGGCATGCTGGAAATATATATATGGGCACAATGCAATATATATATATATATATATATATATATATATATATATATATATATATGTATATATAACAGACAATAATGCCAAGGAAAGTATAGGGGAAGATATTAGACCGAATCGTAATGTAAATATGAAGAAAAGTGGGTGAAAAGATAACTTGCCGTGGGCAGAATCCACGACAAGTTATCTTTTCACCCACTTTTCTTCATATATACATTACGACTCAGTCTAATATCTTTCCCTATATTTTCCTTGGCATTATTGTCTGTTAGATCTCATTATATTGTGAAAAAACAAAGAAAATGAGCCCTTAAGTGTACACTTCTTTCCTTAATATTGTCAAGGGCTAAGTAGATGCCTGAGGATGACGACGACAAAGTGCTGTGGGGAACGTGCTCGGACTTCAGCAGCGTTGTACGCATTTGCTCGCCGGTATATTCATTGTGTATACTTTATTCCCCGTAACATTACTGGTGGAAGGTGCGGGGTACAACTCGCTATACAGCCCCACGAGCTGGACCTTCGCAGCGGATGGCGCATTGCAGCTACCACGATGACTGATCAGGCTACTCAATGTCAACAAGATCCGTCAGCCCCGCAACCAATCGTTGTGGTGCAACCACGTGACCCAGGCCCATTCGACGGCACAAGTGGCATAGACGTCGATGACTGGCTAGTTCTATATGAGCGCGTCAGTAGCAGCAACCATTGGGATCTGACGCTTATGTTGGCGAACATGATCTTCTACTTGCATGGCACGGCAAAACTCTGGTACGAGACACATCAAGACGAATTGACCAGCTGGGAAGTCTGTAAGCATAATTTGCACTATCTATTTGGGAAACCCATCGGACGTCAAGTGGCCGCAAAGAAAGAGCTTGCGACTCGAGCCCAGATATCCACAGAGCCGTACATCGCGTACATCCAGGACGTGTTGGCTTTGTACCGCAAAGTCGACAAGGACATGCTCGACAAGGACAAAATTGGACACATCCTGAAAGGAATTGCCGATGACGTCTTCAATTTTCTGCTGTGCAAGGACTGCTCGACGGTGGAGTCGGTCATCGAAGCATGTCGTCGCTTCGAACAGGCGATAAGTAGGCGCATAGTTCACCAATTTGACCACCTTCCCAACACAGTGGCTACGTCCTCTTGCGAAGATTTGCCCACACTACATCAACCACCAGCGCCGGAAAACGTCACCAGAATAATCTGTCGAGAACTCGAGGCTATGGCGCCCGCTATGCCAATGTCCGCGCGCCAGGACACAACCTCGATGCTGTTTCAATGATACAGGCCGGGGTTCACCAAGAGATCGCGAATATGGGCATTTCGCCACCTCATAAAAATGCTCCTGCTACTTCCAGCTCGGCTCCAGTCGTTGCGGCTGCCACTCCAAACCGCACGTTCGCGCCAAGACGAAACCAAGCTGAATGGCGCACTCATGAAGATCGGCCCATTTGTTTCACGTGCCATCGGATAGGACACATCGCTCGCCATTGCCGCAGCCGTTGGACCTCATTACCTCGACCGAGCTTCTATGATTGGGGACCTCGCTCCGAACGTGCACCTTATGCCCCGTCCTACCGTGCAGAGACAGGTGCAGAGCATAATTCAGAACGTCGGACCAGCCGCTCGCCATAGCCCGTGCGTCGTCAGTCCCACTCGCCCCAACCCCGCCGTTCTCGGTCTCCCTAGGACCGTCACTCGGAAAACTAGCCGGTGCAGCCCCGGAGGTGACGCTGCATACACAACTCGGACTGCAAATCCTCTGATTACTCCCGACCAGCGGTGCAACCTTCTTACGAGTCTCGTTGATGGTTTACCTGTAACTGCTCTTATTGATACCGGTGCGTAAATATCAGTGATGAGCTCAGACCTCCGCCGCCGCCTCCAAGAAGTTCTGACGCCTGCGATTGCACCTACCGTTCTTACAGCGGATGGGAGTACTCCTGCTGTACTTGGAATGTGCAATGCGCGAATAACGATTTCTGAGCATCAAACTTCAATTCTGTTTGCTGTACTGGAAAATTGCCCTCATGACTTCATCCTTAGACTCGACTTTCTGACTTCACACGCTGCGCTCATTGACTGTTCCAAAGGTCTTCTTCGGCTCGAACTACCATCCTCCTAAGAGACCGTCTCTACCAGCCCACCTCGTCTACGCTCTGTCAATTTTCTCAGACTTCCGCCGCAAGCCGCAGTCCAAGTCAAACTCTCACCATATCCTCCCGCATTCGATGGTGATTATGTTGCTACCCAAATTTCTGACGTGGCCATGACACGTAATGTTGCACTCCCCAACACGGTGATTACCGTTAAGGACAGCAAAACTTCATTTCCCGTCCTCAATTTCGGCTTCTCAGCGCAAGTTATTCCTCGCGGCATGTCACTTGCGCATCTGACACCACTGGTCGACCACACAGTTTCCGCCCTAACCACCGATCCGCCACCCGATTTTTCATCAACGTCATTCTCGTCACGTTCCTATTCCGACCTTTTCAAGCCAGTGCTATCCGAAAAGCTCACCTCTGAACAAGTCTCTGCTCTCGGCCGTGTGCTTGCTTCTTATCGGAAGATCTTTGACTTCGGCCACTGCAATTTGGGTCAGACATCCGTGGTAACCCATCGCATCGACACCGGTGACGCTCGGCCCATTCGCCGTCGGCCCTACCGTGTGTCAGCCATGGAGGCTATTATACAGCGAGAAGTTGATAAAATGCTTTGTAAGGGCATAATCGAACCCTCATCTAGTCCCTGGTCCTCACCCGCTGTACTTGTTAAAAAGGACAATAGCTGAAGATTCTGTGTTGATTACCGCCATCTCAACCATATTACCAAGAAAGATGTCTATCGCCTACCGCGCATAGATGCTGCATTCGATTGCTTATATGGTGCCAAATATTTCTCTGCAATAGATTTTCGCTCAGGCTACTGGCAGATCGCTGTGGACGACCAAGACAGAGAGAAGACGGCCTTCGTGGCTCCTGATGAACTTTATCAGTTCAAGATGACGCCTTTCGGATCATGCAATGCCTCCGTGACTTTTGAGCGCATGATGTACTCTCTCCTTCGAGGCATGAAGTGGATCATCTGCCTCTGCTATCTCGACGACGTTATTGTTTTTTCGACTACTTTCTACGACCATCTCATCCGTCGGTCCACAGTGCTTGATGTTTTCCGACGTGCCAACTTGCAACTTAACTCGTCAAAATATCGCTTTGGGCAACGCCCAATCGGCGTACTCGGCCATCTTGTTGACGCTGCGGGCGTTCAACCAGACCCTGCGAAAGTCCGAGCAGTTCGTGACTTCCCCACACCCCGCTCAGCCAAGGACGTCCGAAGTTTTCTGGGACTGTGCTCCTATTTCCGTCGTTTTGTCGAGATTGTGCTGAAGTAGCCCGTTCTCTAACCAACCTCCTCAAAACGGATGTCGCATACACCTGGGGCCAACTGCAAGCAAACGCCTCCTCGTCGCTCGTTGAGATTCTCACCAATCCACCAGTCCTAGCACACTTCGAACCATCTGCTGCCACGGAGCTTCGTACTGACGCCAGTGGCCACGGTATAGGCGCAGTGCTGGTGCAGCGGCAACAAGGAATGCACCGCGTCGTCGCGTACGCAAGCGGACTGTTGTTGTGCTCGGAACAAAATTATTCGATCACAGAACGCGAGTGCTTAGCTCTCGTCTGGGCAATTGCGAATTTCCGACCGTACCTCTATGGCCGACCAATCTCAGTTATTACGAACCACCATGCGCTTTGCTGGCTCTCCTCACTCAAGGACCCTACGGGACGCCTTGGTCGCTGGGCGGTGCGCTTACAAGAATATATTTTTTCCGTATCCTATAAATATGGAAATTTCACAAGGATACCGACTGCTTGTCTCGTTACCCAGTCCATCCGTTTGACATGATTGAAGATGGACAAGAGGTCCTCGCTCTTTCAATTACCGACTTCATCGACATAGCTGCTGAACAACGCCGCGACCCCTCTTTGCGTGCTATTATCAATGGTCTGCACTACCCCCCCCCCCCGCCCTGACCACTCCTTACAGCTGTTCGTTCTTCACAACGACATCTTGCACCGCTACAACGTCCGCCCAGATGGGGCTGAGCTTTTACTCGTTGTTCCTGCGCATCTTCGCTCAGACGTTTTGGCCCAGCTCCATGATGCCCTCTCCACTGGACACCTAGGGGTGTCACGCACGTATGACCGCGTTCGCCGCCAATTCTTTTGGCCTGGCCTCTACCGTTCTGTGCGACAGTACGTTATGGCATGTGTTCTCTGCCAGCGCCGCAAGACACCTGCTCTGGGACCTGCTGGTACCCTCTAGCCCATTGAAGTACCAGATGAGCCAGTTTTCCGAGTCGGCCTCCATCTTCTAGGACCTTTTCCCGTGTCGGCCACCGGTAATAAGTGGATTGATATTTCTACCGACAACTAAACGCGGTATGGCCTTACACGCGCCCTCCCCACCAGCTGCGCTACTGATGTAGCCGATTTTCTTTTTCATGACATCATTCTGCGTCATGGTGCTCCTTGTCAGTTGATCACCGACCGCGGCCGCTGTTTTCTATCTAAAGTAGCCGACAAGCTCCTGCGATCCTGCTCTACCCACCACAAGTTCACTACAGCGTACCACCCACAAATTAACGGCCTCACGGAACGCCTCCACCGTACCCTGACAAATATGTTAGCGATGTGCGTCTCCAAGGATCACAAAGATTGGGACATCCACTTACCTTTCGTTACCTTCGCATACAACAGTTCACGTCACGATACAGCTGGATTTTCACCTGTTTACCTACTGTTTGGTTATGACCCGTCTTTGCCCAAGGACACCATGCTCCAATCTGACGCCTCCTCATTGACTGCTTATGCTCGTGATGCCCTGGCCCGAGCTTACTTCACCCGCCAAGTCGCCCGGGATCGGTTATGCGCCTCGCAGCTTAACCAAAAGAGGTCTTACGATCGCCGGCACCGCGACGCAGATTACTCTCCGGGGTCGCTTGTCTTGCTGTGGTTAACATCGCGTCGTGTTGGTCTCTGCGAAAAACTGATGTCCCGTTACGTTGGCCTCTACCGCGTCATACGCAAGGTCACCAGCATGACCTATGAGATAGCTCCACTTCATAACACGTCAGTACCAGCTTCAGTCCCGATCGATATAGTGCACGTCTCAGGGCTTAAACCATACTACTCACGACCCGAGAATTCATCGCACTGGGACGGTGCTTCTGCCGCCGGTGGGTAATGTCACGGGCTAAGTAGATGCCTGTGGATGACGACGACGAAGTGCTGTGGGGAACGTGCTCGGACTGCAGCAGCATTGTACGCATTTGCTCGCCGGTATATTCATTGTGTATACTTTATTCCCCGTAAATATATATATATATATATATATATATATATATATATATATATACCACGTTGTAACCGCTCACGGAGGATCTACTGGACTATATATATATATATATATATATATATATATATATATATATATATATATATATATATATATATATATATGAGATCTGTCTGTTAAATGTCAATAATATTGTGTTAAAACACGGAAAAACGAGCCCTTAGGTATACACTTCTTTCCCTTTTATATATATATATATATATATATATATATATACCATCAGAGGGATATAGCCCTTTGCGGGCCACCTTTCCCAGATTCAGAGGCAGTACGTGGCCCCCTCATTACAGTAGTCCATATGTAGCCAACGCTACTCGGGCTCAGTTGACCAGGCACTTCTTCATGGCCAGGCCAGAACAGCCGAGCAAGGCTGCCTCCCTGTCCTCCGGGGCAAAGTGGCGTTTTCGGGTGAGGCGTGGAGTTTACTGGCATGGCCACCTAATGTAGAAGATGTGGAAAGACTGTTCTGCACATTGCAGGCATTCTCCTCTACAGACAGGACGAGATATTTTAAAGCTTCCGAGCACAGCAACGTTTTAGCGCAAAGGCAGAGGAGCAAGAATTCATGTGCCATTCTAAGGCTCTTACAGGGCTTAGGATAAACTGCAGGGCCGAATGAACAGCATTTAGTAATTGCTCAAAATATAAATACTGCTTTAGCTTCAATATTCGTTAGGACAAGTCTGAAAGCTTTATCCAGAAAGTGAGCGCTTGGGAGTGAGCCGTTTCCTTGCCCTTAAAGACCGTGTGAGCTGAAGCTCATATGATCCTACTGGACGCGAGGACCCCGACGTTATAACTGATTTGTAAGAAGTGGTACGCAGCCTGTGCGAGATACCCACGTCGAATACCAGGCGCCTCTCATGTCTGGAATCATGGCGCTCCAATCCGTTTTTGTGGTAGCTAGCACGATGGCTAATTTCTCCGCGTGAGTAATGTCCTGTGATCCGAATGTGAGCCTATTCACCGCGATGCCTTGTCAGGTCACCTCAGCTGTGTACGACCCTTATGGCAAAGGCTGGAAGCGTCCAGACGAAAGATGCCGTGTTTGTTCCTATAGTGACAGGCCAGTGTCTTAGCCTACGCGAGGCGTCTGTCGCTCTGATCGTCACGTGTCATGTTTGCCGGAAGAGAGCTCACGTGCGTGACGTATCTCTAGACTTTCAGGATGAGTGTGCGCTCTTCGGCCTTTGTTGGGTGACGTGTGTGTAGTTGAGCTAATAGGCGCTAACCAGCCGAAGTGTTTAGAGGATTTGCATATTGGCTGGTCAAGTGTGCGTCCTGGAGGTCTGCGAAAGTGTTTGCCATTCCTATCCTCATGATGCGCTGGTTAGACGTGCTTACTTGGAAATCCAGGGGAAGCTCGTGAATATTCGTGAGAATCACCTCAAGGGCGTTCTTGTCGAACTTGCGCAGATGGAGTTAAAAAGCCGATCAGAGGACTCGATTGGTTACGAATGCATGGCCCAGCCGCAAGGCATCTTCGCAACGTAACCCCACACGCTTGTTGGAAACCTGGCGAGCTATATGGCCCACCTGGAATCTCTTCTTACGCAATTAATCTAATGTTGTATTGACTTGGCTGTGTTTATGAATAATCAGACCCAGTTCTCTGGTTTTATCGTGTTCCGAGTGTCTCCGCTTCGTAAAGATAGTTCAATTTAGATAGTGCATTTTTGCGAGGGGCGCAAGGGCACAAATTCAGATTTAGTTGGGGAGACTTGAAGGCCACAACGGTGGCTGGAGGCATTCACGATCTCCACTGCTTACTTAAGGTTGCCTTCTTTGTGTCTTGCCGATTTGTGTTTAGCCCATATGGTAATATCGTCAGCATACAGCGCGTGCCGTATGCCTTCAACATTATCCGGCTGATCAGGGAATTATATTAAGAGCCAGATTGAACAGAAAGGATGAGAGGACCATACCCAGGGGTGTAACTTTGTTTTCTGAATGGTTGGGAAGTGTTCTTCATTTTGTATCCGGATATGTGACGGTCGTACTGAGATGAATTGTCGGATGTATTAAAAGTTTTGTGGTCATCAGTATTAAGTCATGTGTGACCTTCTCGAAAGCCCCCTTCGAATCAAGGGTGCGTACTGCCTTTTCATTAGGAAGGCATTCGACGGAATTGTGAATTTCACGGCGTAATTGAAGCAGGCATCTTGTGTAGACCAGTGTGGGCAACACCCGCATCTAGTGTCTGCAAATAGATGTTGGTTTTCCAGAAACACGGACGGCCAATCTCACATCATAGTCTTCATCAGCTCTCCTGCAAGTGATGGTTGTCCATGTTTATGACTTTGCCGGCTTTCAGAAAGAAAGGGTCCAGGGCAGTCTTTCAAACGATCAAAAAGAGCGTTCCAATCGAAACAAAGTGAGTTGATGTGCGCGAGCAGGCCTGGTTGGAAAGGTTGACAAGTAATTTCACTGTTATTTTCTATCTCCCCGACGGCGTTCCTCGTTTCATGTTAGTCAGGGCTGCCTTCAGTACATGAAGCAGGAACGGTTGATTCAGCTCCACGTTTTTCGAACCAGCATACGAGTACGCTGGTTCTTCAGTATCATGTCGGAAACCGATGTATTGATTGTGTAATTTGCGTGCTACTTTTGAGGTGTCTTTGTCGGAGGCATGGATTTCACGTTGGAGATGTACGTGCTCCACTCTGGTTTGAGTCGGATCACTCAAGTCGCGAAAGAGAGGCCAATTGTTCTGGCCAGAAATTTTTGTAGCAGTCGTGTTCCATTGGTCAACCCAATTCGAGTCGCCGAGCAAGGCGGCGTGGTCTGCCACTCATCGGTTCAGCTAGGCAATGAAAATTTTGAGCTTCTGATTATGTTTTAGTGGTGCAGATGCGCCCGCTTCAAGCGGAGTAGAAAGTGTCGATAATTTCCCTGAATAGTTGTTATTGGGATGACCGAATTGGTTTTCCAAAAGTTCCTTATCTTAGGGCTGCTCTCAAAGGTGAGTTACACTGAGGTGAGATTTACAAGATGCTGCTCCAGATCCAGTACTAACAGTGAGAGTAGTTCTCAACACTGAATAGCGAGCAGTTGTCGTCGTGTCGCGGCTAGAAGTTTTAATGGAGCCCCCATATACGTCATTGTACAGAGCACCGCTCCAGCGCGTGAGCCGAGAGTGTGAAATTTGTTTGGTTATAATCACGGTGCTATGGTTTTGAAATGTGGACTTAACAGCAACCTTTAAAGCTATTCAGTTGGACAAATCAGGCGTGTATGGCTTGGATACGGACACAGAAACGCGCCACGAATGCGGCCTCCGCGCTTGTTGCTGCCTCCGCTCTACGAGCTCACTTTCCGTTCCCTCAATGCGGGGCAGGTGGGGAGAGAAGGAAGCTGCTTTACTTCGGGCTCCAACTAGTTAATTTTTTAGCAGCATCTCCTTTTGTGCTCTAAGTGCTACTATTTGATATTGTTCCGCTTTTCGCGCCACGAAAGGGTAGTGGGAAGGAGACACAAGAAGCATCGCTACTCGAATCACTCACCTGTCTTCCGTTTTAACCACGTTCGCACGGGCCCCCGTCCTACCGTGCACCGTCATCGTTCATTTCTACAAGTAGATATGTACGCTGTCTACGGTGGCTTTCCAGCTCCTCTTGGAGGTGGTATAAGCTTGTCGGATTTCAAGTTGTCTCAGCGAGGCTGGTCGCTCGTTAACCCAAGATGACGGCTTGTCTCTTTGGGCGCCAAATTGTTTTTGCAGCCCCTCGGGGAGATCGTTTTCGGTTTGCTTACTTGTACCGCATAGCTGCGGAAGTTGTTGGAAATGGGCGCCACCACACACAGAACACCGGGGAACACATCCATGAGGGGTTGGCACACCCTCCACTAGTGCAGCGTGGAGTCCACTGAAATAACATGTGTTCAACTGCAGATTTACACATAGATCCTCACGGTGCCCGACGGCCCAGCACCACCTGCAGCCCGTGATAGTTCTGTAATAGTTTTGTATGGGCACGACCTTGTTGGTATACAACATGTTCATGTTGTATTGACACGAGTGTTCACGTAACGGGGCTTAACCTTACCAGCTATTGTGATTTGGGAAATTGGCGCGGAACAGAAGCTACCCAAATCTCTGGACAAAGACAACCAGAGGAACTGGAGTTCGTTACAGGATCATTGACGTACACTTTTTTACACTATATGTTAAAGGTGGCGTGATTCTACATCAAATTATAGGGAGGATCCTCGGGCATCTCGGTGGTCTCGTTTTATACCCTAGTCTTATCGAGATTCCCCTTAGGGAGGAAAAATTGAGGCCAGAATAGCGCAATGAAATTTTCATCCTCATCTCCACCTCCAAATTGGGAAAGTCAAACACCGCCTCCTTCTCAACCTAGAATAGAGGAAAGTGCACCACCCAGTTTGTGGCATGGCGAGAGACAAACACACAAAATACACAATGCGACAACATGGCACAATTACCACAGTGCGAAGACGTAGGGTCCCACACGCCGAGTTGATTCAACGATGGGCAAGATGCAGACTTGACTCATCACTAGCGGCTAACGACAGTGCAGGTCGCGAAGACGTCAATGAAACAATGATTGTGGGAAACATCAAAGTACATGGAGCCCAGGTGCTCGGCTTACTGTCCAGTGTACTTTGGTGACCAAAGCAACGGAGAGGTAGCCACAACTTATATAGCAAATAGCTCTTTTTAGGCCATCCCTCGGTCTTGCGTGCCCAAAGTATTTTCGGCAAAGTGAGCTGGTGGCTTTGCAGAATCCACAGAATGACTTTTGTGTTGTCGTCTGCCCTTAAACGCCTGACCCTGCGCTGCAAAGTCGAAAAAAATTGGGGTAGATCTAGCCAAAGGCATCCCACGCATCCAAACAGTACCGAGACATGAATGCCGATCACAACACTGAAAAGCTTATGCGTGCCTTTTTTGGTGTTCCGAATTTTCAGATTTTCATGAAGGCAACGGCACGTCAGGAGAGTCGGAGTTTATGTTTCCGTGGTGTCTGTGTTACGGACAACGATCACTTCATTTCATGCACCCGCCATCTTGTCTTAAGGTAACACTGAAGCGGTTCTGACCCTTTCTTGAAGTTAACTGCAATGTCGCCAATGAGAGGGTCTACAGCCTTGACGTATAGGGTATGCAGGACAATGACGGTTTGGTCTCGCGACAGCCGTACGGTGTATCAGAGGGCACGCTCAAGTTCGACGCACGCCGAGATGGCGTGCCATAACCGGTTTCCCTGAGCGCCTCGTGAAAGAACTGATTGATTGATTCAGACGTGAGATTTAACGCCCCAAAGCAACCATACAATTATGAGAGACGCCATAGTAGAGGTTTCTGAAAATTTAGACCACCTTGGGTTCTTTAACGGCCTCTTCAAATGAAAAGTCTTATCTTGGTTTGATGACAACGTGATTTTCGGGAGCAGGCTACAGTATTTACCATGGCTTGCACTTTCGCGAAGGTGATGCCCTTGCGTCCCATGGCGCACGTCGCGGGGGCATTTATCTGTTCACGAGCCGGCTGCCATAGCGGCATCGGACACCGTCGCCTTGGCTTTGCTCAAGAAGTGGCGTTCCGCCGGTTGAATAAATACCTGGCTTCGAGTTTTGGGAAAAAGCTTCGGACTTGGGTCACTGTTGGGGCTGGCAGAGGGCCACTCCCTCACCGCAGGGTGATATCCACGTAGTTGGAGCTAGGAATCGGCCATTTTGTCTAGGAGGGCTTATTCCACTTGGGCCGAGCATCGGTGTCGGTAATTATGGGGCCTCCGTGCTCGGTAGTTGAACCATTTTAATCTTGAAAACAAAGGGCCCACCTTGACTAAGCGCGTACCCAGTTGTGCGGCTTAGTGTTCAAGGTCGGACGATGCCGCGTTTTTCCGGTTATGACAATTTGGGCCGGGGCCCAGCTGAAAATCGGCGGAGCCCATACACTACGCTTTTGATCACGTCGCACGCTTGCACCAACCACCCTGATTCAGGAAAATCATGCCTACTACCTACTTTGCTCCTCCCTTTGACTTCGAAATCGTGCCAAAAAATAGATGCTACCTGTTGCTTTCAACCTTGACAGGGACCTCTCACGCATTGAACTAATATTACCGATACAGCTTCAAGCAGACGTCAGTTCATGTCCAGGTAAGGCCTATATCTCTAAAACAGGCACGCTTTACACTACAAAAAGTCATTTTCATGCACACCGGCTACCTTAACAGCCACAAATATTCAAAAGCACCAAGGGTGCTTGTTCAGCTGTAATGCCGGCATCTCAGGAGGTCAGAAAGATGAGGATCCCACACTGGCAGATTCTCTCCATCATCCATCTTACAGCAACACCTTTCCTAAATGGAACGTCCCCATCGCTCTTTTCCCGTAAAGTCATGTGGATGCACTGTGACATAGCCCTGCGTCACAACCAGATATATGCACAGCTAGTCGCTGCTGCTGCGTGAAAAAACGCTAGAATTCAGGCAGCTATATACAGTGCCCAACAGCAGTCTCTAGAGCTTCAAAAGGACACAATCTCTGTTACATAGGCGTTACTTGTACGCATACTCAATTAGTCTCTTCGTTGAGTTATTCCCCGTTTGGGTTCTGGCTTCCCCAAGGAGTTACCCAGCTTTTCAATCCGAACTAGTACTCACAGATGCAAGGAGGACGCACTCATAAGGCCACACACTTCCTTTCACGAATAAAATGGTATATCTTAAGCGACAACATATTGTAATGTGGCCATCGAAATACCGAGCATAGAATACGTGGCCATCACTCCCAGCCATTCAGTTCTGTGGTTATTTCTGCCAATAGAAGAGCCTTACTAACAAAGAGCGTCTTATGAAATACCCTTTGAAAACCAACCGTAATCTACTTGCTAAATCCAATCCTGCAAATTACTCTGAGCAATAAAAGTTGCAGTTTTCACACAATAAAGGTATAGAATACTTTCTCCTGACGCACAAAACTCGTTTCACTGCCACCTTGTTGAATTAAGGTAGATTGGTTGTACCCATTTCTCGTGTTAAGTCCGTGTAGATTTTGTGGGGTATTGCAAATCTGAAGACACGAGAGCTCCACTCTAGTGCGATATATTCAACTCGCGATTTACTTCACAAAGAAAACCAACATATCCAACCCATATAGGAAACTCTGTTTTATGAGTCAAGACACGCGGCACACGTACCCAAACCTTAGTTTTACCAAAACACAAAATCACCAACTGCTATGGTTTCTTTGCTAATGTCTAGATAGTGGTCCCTATATGATGGCCACAGCACAAACGCTAGACCATGCGCGCTACATTAAGTGGAAGGCACGCATCTGGGAAATAGTTATAGCGCCAGAAAAGAGAGAAAACGAAGGGACAAGAAGACAAGCGCTCTCATCGTTCTGTTTTCACGCTACAATTGTCAAGTCATACCAATTAGCCCAAACCACCACACTTCTGTGCATCTGGAATTGGGGATGGTCAGAACTGTCCCGAAGTTTTAGTGCGAGGAATAGCTGCCGTTCCCTCTATTCACCCCCAAGCGTGTACTTGCGCACTCGTTACTAAAATTGCAAACCCGGACATGAGTGCACGCTTTCTAAAGGTAAATTATGCCGTAAATAACTTCTATGTTATAATTATTATGTTTGAACATGTCGTTTACCTCCATCATCTTTTCAGCCACCTGATACCAAATTTGGTAAATGTGGAGCTAGCGAAACGGCCGTGAGCATGCGATGAGCATAGCATGTAGTCATGTTTGACATGACACACATATCATAATTATCATCTTCGGACGTGTCATTTGACTTCGCCGTCTATTGACCTCATTCAATACCAATTTGGTATATGTGAAGCTAGAGAAACGACCGCGAGCGCATCATTAGCGTGGCATGTAGTCGTGTTGTTACATGACACGCATCTCATGATTATCTTGTTTGCAGCAGTCACAAACCTTTGTCGTCCCTTCTCGCCCCGTAATACCAATTTTGGAATATGTGAAGCTAGTTAAACGGCGGAGAGAGCATCATGAAGGACCCAATATACTGCCACGTAATGTTGACGCACGCACGCTGGGCGCAGCGCACTACGCTAGCAAAACGCGAACACTCTATAGATGCGACTAGCGTCTGTCGGTGCGGCCCAGCGGCAGCCGGTGCAAAATGTGACATGCTGCATTTCACACTGACCACGCTACCCAAAATGCACCGCGTCTGTCTAGCTTCGTGACGAAAGGACGCAGGGCATGCTCAAACGCGCATGCGTCAAACTAACGCAGTGCGGCGCGTGCCTGCAAGTATATGCCAGACAGAACGGCCTCTGGCATGGCAACGTCGGAATTACGCGACGAAACGAACGCTGGAGCACACGCACACCGGGTCATGTCTAAGTGTCTAAGTGTATTCGCGCCTTGAGTGTGGCATGTAAAAATGCTCTTACATGACACGCATCTGAAAATTATCATGCTTGCATTAGTCATACGCCTTCGTCATCCATTCACGTGACGTAATACCAAATTTGGCATACATGAATCTAGTGAAACGGCCCCTAGCGCATCATAAATGCGGCATATAGTCATGTTGTTACATGACACGCATGTAATGATTATCATGTTCGGACATGTCATTTACATATTTCGTTCGTACGCGTCACGTAATACTTAATTTGGTACATGTGAACTAGCCAGACGGTCGCGAGCACATCATGAGCGAAGCATGTAGTCATGTTGTTACATGACCCGCATCCCTTGATTATTATGCTTGCACCAGTCACATCCCTTTGTCGTCCATTTGCGTCCTGTAATACCAAATTTGATGTATGTGAAGCCAGGGAAACAGCTGCGAGAGCATCATGAGTGCGGCTTGTAGTCATTATGTCACATGACACGCATCTCATGATTATCGCGTTTGCATCAGGCACGTACCTTCGTCATCCACTCGCATCGCGTAACGCCGAATTCGGTATATGTAAAGCTAGCGAGACGGCTGCGAGCGCATCAAGAGCGTGGCGTGTAGTTATGACTCATGACTTACATGACATGCATGTCATAATTTCCATATTAGGGTATGTCGCTTGTGTTCGCCATGCAATCATGTCATACCATACCAGGTTTGTAACATGTCATGTGATCGAGACCACTGCAAGAGCAGCTACACCATGAAATGTAAATCATGATATTCATGACATACGTATCACGATTTTCATGTTATAACTAGTCAAATATGCTCGTCATACAGTCATTGTATGTCATACCATGTTTGGTATCCTTACCATTATCCAAACGGCCAGGAGAGCTGAAAGGCGCAGGTGGCTAGATAGATAGATAGATAGATAGATAGATAGATAGATAGATAGATAGATAGATAGATAGATAGATAGATAGATAGATAGATAGATAGATAGATAGATAGATAGATAGATAGATAGATATGTAGATAGATAGATAGATAGATAGATAGATAGATAGATAGATAGATAGATAGATAGATAGATAGATAGATAGATAGATAGATAGATAGATAGATAGATAGATGATACGCTGAAAATCAATGAAGTTCACTAAGAAATGCTTCGCATTTAAAACTGCTGGCTTAGTGTTATTTCTTGTGCTATCATCAAGCAAGTAACTGAGGTGTTTTACTCTTCAGAAATATTGTGGAAAATAAGTAGGTGATAGACAAATAGGAAAAAAGTTTTCGCTCTGTTCATGCATGCTTCGTCAATCGTACCATAAATGACGTGGCGTGTTGCATAATAACGTTTAACAATCTATGCAGGTGACGATACAGTGTTCAAATAAGTAAAACTTTCCAGTTTTGGGCGTATTTGCTACACTCCAGGGGGTTTCTGTGGTATGTCTTAGAAACTCTGAGTGGCAAACAAGCCAATCTGTCTTGTTCGGTAGATAAGTTATGCAAGCAAATAAAAATAGCTGTTAAATGAACAGATATTTCGTAGAGGAAGACTGTAACGCAACACTTCTTTTTAATTCGTGCTACATCATCTGTGCAATAAGAGTGCTAAGTACACGTGGTCGCTCACAAGGGTGATGTGCTTCTAAATTAACTTCAGTATTTTGTGGGAGACTTGTCTACTGCTAGCTTGTGGTGGTTGTGCTTGACAATGGGGCATGCCTTAGGCTTTGCCTTTAATGCATTTGCCTAATATTTACAATAAGGGTTCTTGGTAATATTCTAGGTAGTCAAGGAGGGCTATATCAGCCAAATATTGAGCTTCGGTTAGAGGCCCCGCCGCAGTGGTCTAGTAGCTAAGGTACTCGGCTGCTGACCCGCAGGTCGCGGGTTCGAATCCCGGCTGCGGCGGCTGCATTTCCGATGGAGGCGGAAATGTTGTAGGCCTGTGTGCTCAGATTTGAGTGCACGTTAAAGAACCCCAGGTGGTCGAAATTTCCAGAGCCCTCTACTACGGCGTCTCTCATAATCATATGGTGGTTTTGGGACGTTAAACCCCAAATATCAATCAGCTTCGGTTAGAGAACCACTGCGTTGTGTGCCAAAATACGAGTTGCGTTTAAATGCTGATTGCGTATACAGATTATCGTTCAGCTACTCATCAGCTTCTCCTGCCCTTGTGTTTGGCTCCCGACAGTACGCGTGCAGTAAAGGTACTTAGTGTAGGCGCGTTGCAGTGTCCTTGTAACTTTGGCACCTGCATAGGCGTGTAAACAAGAGGGGGGGAGGGGGTACCATCCTACCTAATCGACTAGGAAGGGGGTGCGAAGCCCACTCCGTCCATTGAACAAATAGAGAGGATGAGCGCTGCGACAAGTATTTCCCCTCCCCTCTCCCGGTGAAGAGGTATCATGTGCACTCTTATGAGCATATCCTTCTGTAATATTCATTGTTAACATGCTTTGGGAAACAGCGGTGGGGGTGAACGCACCAGTGGCAGACGAGAACGATAAACGATGGAACGCTCGCGCTGAGCGTCTGCTCATAGTCGCGGCAGGATCTGGACATGATAAAGCTATGTTTGCTCGCTGTTTTGTCTTTGTCTCTGAGGATTCTGTGCGGCGGCAGTCCCAGACAACTATCTACAATGGAAACACAGGCGGTCTCAAACAACTCAAAACACGCCACTGCCACGGGACGCGGGCAGTTTGAGGTAGAAATACTGAAAATGACTCCACAGCTTACGCCCATACAATGCACATATGTTCAGCCATCAACAGATAGCTTTTGCCACGCAGGCATCCGCAAATTTCGGGCGAGTGAAGAGCTGTCAACGTACGGAGAAGTGTTAAAGTGGGCACAAGTTTACCAATTTTCTAGGGGAACGACACGATGAGCTGAACAGTTCGAAGACGAAGGTGTTTACCGTGGCCTGCATGACACACTTCAGTTTGTGCAGTGGCTTTGTGCAAGCGCTGACACATGGCGCTGCTACGAGGACGAAAGTTAAAAGTGTAGCCGACGTCTTGATTGATTTGTGGGGTTTAACGTCCCAAAACCACAATATGATTATGAGAGACGCCGTAGTGGAGGGCTCCGAAAATTTCGGCCACCTGGGGTTCTTTAAGTGCGCCCAAATCTGAGCACACGGGCCTACAACATTTCCGCCTCCATCGGAAATGCAGCCGCCGCAGCCAGGATTCGAACCCGCGTGTCGCCGACGTCTTAGTAGCCGCTTTGTACATATGAACACCCGTGATAAATTAGGCAAGCTATTGGGGGTGCTGTGGCGTAATGATTATCGCGTGTGCTTTCAGTGCGTGTGGTCCCAAGTTCAATTTCTCTGTCGTGCGTATTTGCATGCAAATGTCATTTGTGTGCGTGAATGCGTGAATATACATTTTCTACTATTCCCCTGCGATGAATCAGAGCAATTATTGTCTTCAAAACACTAGTTTCTTGTCGGAAATACTTTTCTTGCCACGTGTAAAAGGGAGTTCTGAAGGCTCTCAATGAAAGCAGAAAATGTTACGCTGCACTCCATCCAAGCCCCGAAACGAATTAAATATAAACACCAATGTTACCTCCTAAATTCTCTTTTTTGACCCCAGTTACTTCGTAAACAAACCTTGTTGAGCCTTCTGCCGACACAAATTGGTCAGGTATTCCATGAACGCATCTATTTTATAGGTGATACACAATTAGCGTAGCTTCATCACTCAATTCTAAATCAACTACGAGCAATATTTCTGAATAAATGAGTGTAATAAAGCGAGCTGACCGCTGAAAAGATCTGAAGTGGACGGCTTCCGCTTCAGTAGACGCCGCTATCTTCTTTTACGTATCTCCTTAAAACCTTCTTCAAAGGAGGTTTTGCGTATCACGCTAGAACAAGAGCCAAAACACACCCTAAAAGCTCAAACTCGTTTTCAGTGTGGTATTCAAGCGAGGAAAACGGAATTCCCCAGAAACTCTACAAAAACGTCAAAAGGCACCTCGCAGTGCTGGTGTCCAAACGAGGAAAACAAAACTCCCCAGAGACCCTAAAAAAACACCGAAAACAGGGGTGTTAGTGAAAACCTCATATTAAAGGGCGTTTCAATCATTACCTTCGAAATGCACGCTAGAACACGAGCCTAAAGCACCCTTAAAGGCTAAAACGTGTTTACAGCGTACCTCTAACAAAACGCTGACCGAGAGGGCTTTTATTTATTATAATAGAACGTAGAAGCTATTATGTGCACATCCACAAAGATCTTATTAGAACTTGTTTAACTGCCTAACAATATAGATGTCTCGACACTTCGCTTCTAGCGGGTCCTGGTTGTCATTTCTGTAATGTATGCCCCTCGCTGCTGAGTTGCAAAAACTTGTGTAGCGATACTTTTGTGGCGCATTGCCATATAAATTCGCAAGCACACAGAGATGCTATTATAAAGTCATAATTCAGTTATCTGCTTGCGTGGACCAATCGCTCATTTTATGCTATCGAAAAAGCAATCAATTTTTTTTCGGCGACAGAATGTGTGCACTTGTTGAACACTTCGGACCTATTGTATTGTCAAGCTGTTGAGACAATGAAGAAATCCAAAGCGAGCTAGTTTATTGATAAGAAGTTGATTTAACCTTTGTTCAGAAAACTAGGTACCTCAAAGTAAAAATTAAGTGCGCTCTGCTCTCACAGCAGCATTGAAGATCATCGGTCTTCAGTAATGTGATACGTGGACTAAAGCGTCTAGTTTTAGAAATCAGTGATCCCACATTAAGGCGTAATCGTTCGTGCTGATGTTAATCACGAATTGACAAGAATACGCATGAACTGCACGTAGCCTCAATAACCACTTTCGTTTTCTTACGACATTAAATTAAGACATGACAATCAGCAATGTCGCTTAATAACAGGCCCGAGCCCTAGTCCATGCACTCAATGTTTATTCTACTCTTCGCACTAAACTCCCTTGTTCTCCAACGTTCTGCTTCTTGTTGCCGCCCGTCCGCAATCGTCAGCAACCTATTCGCCAGAGGCCAAGGAAGTTAATTCTCATTGACTTCCTATCGGAATATACGCCTTCTGACTCACTCATCTGCTGCCCTAAGACCTGTCGCACAGTACTGCTACGTGCACTACCACTCTTCACTGGTTGGCTGACATAGAGTGTTCAGCTATCGTATCACTCGACATGCCCTCTACTCACATATGTGTGAACAAGCACGTAGCTTGTTCACACAAAGGCACAATTTCCAGCATGCATACGAGGCATTTCGCTAACAGGCTTATCGCACACGAACTGTTGCAATATCAGGAAGGACAACTTCTCTCGGACCCATCGCTGCGCTGGGACGCGTTCATCATACATAGCACGTGTGGCAGTGAATGTCATTTTTTTGTAAATTCCTTGCAGTATGAAGAGGTTGTTTGTTGCGTGTCTTCCAAGAAAGAAGTGTAATTGTGTCAGCGGTTACAATTTTTCAGGACTATTGTCCAGGTACAGAAAAAAACCCACTATTGATGACCGTTTGAACTCCATTGACTGTAGTAACCAGTCCCTCGGCGTTGAGACTGTTGCTCTCAAAGGACCATCTCAATCAAGCTCTTGTAGATCACGTGACGCTTACCAGCCTCCCCGCAAATGAATTATGTCCCCCGCTAACTTCAAGCTTAAGCTTGGCAGACATCGAAAGACTGCGAGCATCCGCACAACTTCAGCGTCGAGCTTTTAACTCTTCAGATGGAGATTCTTCTGGCAGAGATAATTGATTGATATGTGGAGTTTAACGTCCCAAAACCACCATATGATTATGAGAGACGCCGTAGTGGAGGGCTCCGGAAATTTTGACCACCTGGGGTTCTTTAACGTGCACCCAAATCTGAGCACACTGGCCTACAACATTTCCGCCTCCATGGGAAATGCAGCCGCCGCAGCCGGGATTTGAACACGCGACCTGCGGGTCAGCAGCCGAGTACCTTAGCCACTAGATCACCGCGGCGGGGCTTCTGGTAGAGATAACCAAGCGCATGTGGTAAAGCGTGAAACAGAGAATGGCGCTTAGGCTAGTGATTTTGGCGAATGACTGCGTGCGAAGGTGCAAAAGATATATTCTCTCTTTGCTGTAATTGTTTCTCAACGCAGTCTGCGTGCTCTTTGTTGAATTTCGCTCAACTGAAGAGCCATTCCGCTTCAGTAGTTCAGAGTTTTCCGGGAAACTTAAATTGAGCTTCCGCATAGCGTTTTGCTGACCTTCGATTGACAAAGCGTCAAAAAGTCTGTGCAACTGGCTGATTCAGCGGCACACGGCTTTATTCTTAAAAGTTCATTGTGCTATCATCAAATGCCTAAAGTTCTGGCCAGGCTTGTCCTTTCTGTCGTTCTCATTGTAAGAAAAATTATTTACGTGTGGACACTCTCCACCCGCCACGAAGGAGAGTACATTTATATGGTTTTCGCCTTTAATACATGCGCCGGCTACAGTTTCGTGAAGGGTGCTGCGACATCCGGGCTTCAGAAACCTATTGCGACGAAGCGAACGCGCGTTTTTCTTCTTTTTTTCACCTCATTGCATTTTTTAACTGCGCACGCCAGCAACTAGAGCAAGAAACGCATATTGTATTTCTCGCGAACGTGCTCACGACCCAAAAGTGCGACGAGTGGCGAACGACGGAATTTGCTGCATGGCGTTAGAAAAAAATGAATATACTTCTCACGTGCGCAACGCCATTATGGACGCTACGCACGCAGCTCTTCCTATATATTACATGCGCCAGCCGCGGTTGCGTGGGAGGCGCCGCGACAGGAGGGCCGAGAGAAGGAAAGAGGTGAATAATATGTGGACACGCCGTCCGGTGGAGTTATTTTTCTTACACCGTGCTCTCGACAGATGGCTTGATTTCAATGATGTCGAGACCCCACGTCACAGAAGCATCGCAGTCCGGAAGAGAAGTCGTGCTGCACTGCCGGAATAGAGCGCTAGTGGGCAAACTTCCTGGTAATTCATTTGTTACCTGAATAATTCATGCAAACTTGGTTTCGGCAGCCGTCAGATCGCAGGTCAAACTATCTATCCTACCGGTTGCTAGCTTCATATAGACGTCAGACTCAAGTAACACGCTCATTTCTTATGGTTACCATGTGTCGGTATGGAACTTGTCTGCAACGCCATAATCCTTCTCACTGGTGGACTCCTGACCATACACACTTCGCGTACCTCCAACGCCTCCGCGGTTACCACTGTGTTGCTACGTTGACCTCGGAAAGTCAAAGTTACTCTCCTAGTGCGCGTTATCTCTCGGGGCTTCTAGTGGCTGTACCTAATGAAAGAAAGTTCTTCGTTTCTCATAACAAGGCATCTGAGGTACCTTGAGAGATTCGCTCGCATAATTGTACGCTGGCTGCCGCTGTCGAGAAAAATGCGTACAAGACGCTTTCAGGACCCGTCTTCAATTCATACTTGTCCTGTGTGCAGGAGGCCTGCGTTAACTTCGCTCAAAGCGCATGGAGCAGATATCACTGTAGGCGTTCTCGTTCTTCGCCCGGTTTTACATGGCTCCTCCTGACTAGATGTCGTCGCGTTTGTACAGGTTGGTGCAGCAGACTGGAACAACTTACACAGGATCATTATATGCCGACGATGGCTCTTGTTGCACAGAATGGAGTGAGCACGTCGACAAAACACTGCGATGTGGTTGCACCTGCAATAGCGCAAGCACATCGAGCACTGCGCACACGAGCTCGTTTCTCATCCGCTGATACATTCTGCGATGGCGTGGCGAGGATCATTGCATAAGGCGTAAGCTTATTCTGTAATAGCAGCTGATTGAACAGAGAGTGCGGACGCCGGTGGCAGATGTCCCGCTAGTTCTGGCGTATGTGGGACGAATTCTTCAAGTCGCAAACACGAGAAACCTGGCACCGAAAGTCCTTGCCAGCCTTCCTCTCTGGGCTCAATCTGTATGCGCAGGAAATACGACCTTTTAGGCGCCTGGTGAGCTCTCTGTACGGATGTTGCGATACCGGACGTTTCCTGTGGCACTTCCTACTCCTTCTGGCGGTAGAGAATACCGAGGTCATCAGGCAGGCGCTTCATCAGCACGCGGTTGAGGACCACTTTGTACTGGTCAGGTGGGACGGACACAGTGGTCAACGCGGAGAATCGAAATGTGACCTTATTGTAGAGCAGGTGAAGCTTCTCCACATCTGAGGATCTTTTGACTGGCGCTAAGGTGAGCCGGCGGTAAGCGTGCTCGTGAAAGAGCAAATCGCGTGACCAAATCGCTCTGTCGGGGTCTTGGTAGCGGTGTTGTAATTGTTTTCGGTTAGTCGGATCCCTTGAATTGCTCTCTTTGCTGAAGGTACTTGAACATCTCAATTTGCAAAAAGTCTTCGTTCAGGTGAATCGTGGCACTGAAATTGTCCCAGAAAGACTGCCAATTGCAAAGTGCGCCGGAAAACTTGAAGAACTCTAGTTTTGGCAGGACCACTCTGCGATCACACGGCATCGTTCAATGATAGGGTTTCGCATCGGCTACTCGAGTAAAGTCAGTGGCCACGCTCTGGGCTGAGTAGCTCGCACCACCGGCGTTGGTGTTCGGTAATGTAGTCACCAACCTCGCAACACTTGTTACTGTCGCCTTGTTTGCATCCTATCTGAGGCAAAACCACCCTCAAGACACGGCATAAGAGACCTTTCGGTCGTACTCTTCCGTTGTCTCGAGATCTTCGAGACGCGATCTTTGATTCGCGCTTCCTTGAATAACTGGACGGTCAGGTCATGCCGCTATGAAGCAATGCGGTTTGTGCACATGGACACCTGTCTCGACATCTTGACTTTCTTTTTCATACAGCTTCATCAAATGCACGTAAGCATCTACTGTCTTCGCCTCATTCTGTACCCCATACAACCTTGGGACACCCTGGCGCAGTACTTCCTTCGGGGGATACAGAATCTCTTTCACAAGCCCTTCTGGCTTCCAGCAGTGAAGAGCTCGACGACAGTTTGATGCAGTCAGCCTGCCTGTTCTTTCAGCTCGCCATGTAAGATTCTGGCTTCGTTCCAGTGTTTTAAGGCGCACTTCCTTCCTTTCAGCGGCTGTTAGGGGCACCAGCTTCCTGAAATACTCGTCGATAAACTGGATGGATTTCGGCGAGTGCAGGTCTTCTGTGTCGCTTAAGGGGCTCGTGTTTTTCAGTGGTGCTGGTTTTCTAGTCATGTAATGGTTCCAGATGACCTCAGGTGTGTGTGCGGTCACCTGTTTTCGAAATCTTTTGAGACACTAGGGTCCAATCCTCATGACGTTTGGTTAAGTTTGCGTTTTGGTTTCTCGTGCACAGTTTTGTTAATAACGTGCTTCTTGAAGGTTATCTCTGCCAGTCGTTTAGGAATCAGCAGTGGCCTCAAAATAAATGAGTTGCTGTACTTGTAAAAAGCATCACAACTGCTCATATTACATGGTTTTTAGCTTCTCTGACACATAGTTGTATTGTTATGATTTTACATAAAAAATACACATTAAAACCATGTTGTGGCTCAGGCGACTTGGTTATTCATGAAGTTAGCTTGTATTAGTGCGACACTTATGAAATAAAAAGGGGAGAAAGACGTCTCTGTAATAATCCTCCTTTTGCTTTTCATATGCGCCACACTGATAGAAGCTAACTTCATTAAAAAGCAGTTTACGTAAATTCACAAGTGTTTCATCAGAGCTGTAAAACAACTGTATATGGCACATTAATGTTTATTCTTTGTTCATTCGTCACATTTATCCACAAGATTTGTAGTGTTTTGTGGCCTACTTAATAAACAAAGCTGTACTGAGTTGTAAATAAAGTCATTGGCTCACCTTGTGTTGGTGCCATTCATCTACATGGAGTGCTTGTGCAGGACGGCGTCTGGATACCACGGATAGCAAACAGTAGAGCAGCAACGTGCTGGCATTTCTGGCTCAGGCTACAGGATATGCCAAGAACAAACAAAATATATTACTTTGACGTTTGGAGAAACCTATCTGAATTTTTATAGTCTTGTGCCATTGCCGCACGACCCCCTACTGATCGTGACGCCTAAACGAGCCGTTCACGACAGATAAATTAGATACAGATTATACTCAATCAACATGTGAAACCAGCATTATCCGTTCGTTACATTACATGACTTGGGCATGAATGCAACCCATATCTTTAAGCAAAGTATTCTGCAGCACTAAAGTCTTTCACGCGCGTTACGCTGTTAAATCGCATGAATCTTCTACATCCGCGGCCCACTGGGACTTTTGCTGGTTCATCCCTTTTGTGATCGCGCACAAATCATATCTCGATAGCGACCGTAACACGTAGATTGCACCCTGAAGCTTAGCTCAAAAGGGTCATGCAACAGCATCATGTCTAAGTGAGATTGTTCGTAGCTTCGCCATCGCTATTGTACGTCTGCTAAGGAAGGTGCAATAAATAAGGGTGATAGATCATCAAAGGCAAACATACCCAGCAATGCAGTTGCAATGTATCTGAAGAACAGATGTGGTGTCATCGTGATAAAGCACTGCAACTTGTTTGTAGTACCCCGCTTTCATAGAGCATAAACATGTGCTATGCAGTACCACGAGGCTGAGGCCGATAGGTTGGTCCTGTGTCTTACACTTGATGCGGCTTACATACCGTTCCTTCTTGAACATCCAGCTCTTTAGTAGCTGGCGATGCGACACACCAAAATGCTTGTCTTTCACGTCACTCATCACCTGCGGCACGGACGACAAATCGCTGCTCCACTAACCAGCGGAGTGGCGGAGCTTCTTCATGTGTGCCGCCGTAAAGATAATCCGAACCATGTGTGGGAGCACGTTGAATGTTAGTGAAAACCAAGAAGCCGTGCTATATGGTGACAAAAGTATTCCGAAAGGCAGACACGTGAGGCACAGTGAACAAAGCGAAGGCGATACAAGCCGCCGCCGCGCTGTTCAGGGCAGAGAGAGAAGAGAACCGCTGCCCGATGGCACCCGGAAACCACCAGTTGAGCTTTCGCCTCTCACCTTTAGGGTGTCAGGTGGCGCTCGTCCAATGTGAAAAAGGCCCATTGGAAGATATCACGTGCAGTGGGAATAGATTACGTGTAAAGCACGAATAAGGAACTCTGATTTCACTGTAAATCAGCACAACGTTGTGAAGCATAGTTAACTCATGCCGTACATGGCTTTTATGTCATGATTATCATGATAGGACGTGTCATGTACCTTCATCATCTATTCCCGTCACCTGATACCAAATTCGGCATTAGTGGAGCGAGTGAAACGGCCTAGTGCGTGCTATGAGAGTAGCATATAGTCCAGTTCTACATGACCCACTTGTCATGATTATCAAGTTTGGACGTGTCATTCACAATCGTCGTCCAGTCACGTTCTGTAAAACCAAATTTGGTATATGTGAAGCTTGCGAAACGGCGGTGAACGCATCATGAAGGGCCCAATATACCGCGACGTACCAAAACAGGCGCGACCAGCGTCCGTCGGCGCGGCCCAGCGACAACCGGTGCGAAACACCACGTGCTTCATTTCGCGCCGACGACGCTACCCAGACAGCACCGGGTTTGTCTGCCTTTGTGACGGAGGGATGCCGGGCGCTTTCGAATGCGCTTGTGTCAAAGCAACGCAGCGCGGCGCGCGGCAGCAGGCAGATCGCCGCCTGGTGTGGCATCGTCGGCGTGACGCGACGAAACTAACACCGGCGTGCACGCTCGCTGGGTCACATTGAAGTGCATTGGCCCCATTAGTGTGGCATGTACTCACGTTCTTACAAGACACGCACCTCATGATTATCATGTTTGCATCACTCACATACTGTCGTCATCCATTCACGCGGCGTAATACTAAATTTGCTGTGTAAAGATAGCAAAACGGTCGCGAGCACATCGCGAGTTTGGCATGTTCTTACACGACACGCATGTCATTATTATCATGTTTGGACGTATCAATTATGTGTCATTCGTTCGCGTTGCATACTCACTAATTTGCAAATGTGAAACTAGCGAAACGGCCGCGAGCGCCTCATGAGCGTGGCATGTAGTCTTGTAGTTGCATGACAGGCATGTCATGAATATCATGTTTGCGCCATTCACATGCCTTCGTCATCCATTCATATCCCGTAATACCAAATTCGGTATTTGTTAAGCTTGTGAAATGGCCGCAAGCACATCATGAGCGTGGCATTTAGCGATGCTTTTACATAACACGCATCTCACGGTTATCATGTTTACACCAGTCACCTACCTTCATCATCTATTCACGTCCCGTAATGCCAAAATTGGTACATGTGCAGCTATTGAAACGACCGCGAGCACACAATGAGCGTGGCGTGTAGTAATCATGACTTATAAGACATGCATATGATAATTTTCATGTTGGTGCATGCCACTTAGGTTCGCCATGCAGTCACGCCATATCATACCGGTTTAGCAAAATGTGTAATAAAACTACCTCAAGGGCACGAAGACCATGAATGGTAAATCAAAGTCTACGTGTAAATCATATAAATCAGTCACATACCTTCGTCGTTCATTCACGTACCGTATTACTAAATTTCGTATATGTGACGCTAACCAGATGGCCGCGAGGCATCTAATCATGTTGTTACATGACACGCATGTCATGATTTTCATGTTAGGGTCTGTCGCTTGTGTTTGCCATGCAATCATGTCATACCATACCAGTATTGCAACATGTGATGGGAACGAAACTACCACAAGAGCAGCAAGACCATGAAATGTATATCATGAAATTCATGTCATGACTGTCATAATTTTCATGGTATGACTTGTCAAATATGCTCGTCACACAGAAAAGTTTTCGTACTAATTTTGGCATGAATAACATTATCGAAACGGCAAGGAGAGCTAAAAGTCGTAGGCCGGCAGATAGATAGATAGATAGATAGATAGATAGATAGATAGATAGATAGATAGATAGATAGATAAATAAATAGATAGATAGATAGATAGACAGACAGACAGACAGATAGATAGATAGATAGATAGATAGATAGATAGATAGATAGATAGATAGATAGATAGATAGATAGATAGATAGATAGATAGATAGATAGATAGATAGATAGATAGATAGATAGATAGATAGATAGATAGATAGATAGATAGATAGATAGATAGATAGATAGATAGATAGATAGATAGTTTCAAAGTCACCGATGTTCGTTAAGAAATGCTGCGATCTTAAAAACACCGCAGGGGTGGCGCCTGCAAAAACAGAGTGTGACTTCACCGCATAGCTGGTTGCTCTTCAGGCTAGATGGTGGACCTATGCCCTGCTCTGGTCTCGTAAGGACATTATACAGTTAATCTGACCGAGGAGACCCAAGCGAATGAGCCGAGTGCAAGCGTCGTAAACGCGTCCCTCCTCCCGTGTCTTTGCGTTTCAAACAAACCTTTGTTCGAGTAAACGCTACACAAAGCTTCTTTTCAAACCATTCTTCTAGTACCCGTGCCAACACCCGTTTAAACAAGGTAAACGCCGTGCGCACTGCTGCTACTTTGCATTTCAAGAAGGTTCCCTACGGGGAGATTGTCCATGGTTTCATGGAAGAGTACAAATTTATTTCAGAAAAATTAAAAAACGCGCACCTGTGCCTCGTAACTGCTTCGCTCCACTCGTCCCGATTTTTCAAAAGTAGCGACGAGCTAAATTACTACCCCCTCAATGAATGAAGACCTGGAACCTTCAGTCAAGGGGGGAGCTTCGTCATCAACAAGCATGGCGCATCATTTTGACACCCGCACCTAGTGGGTTGAGGGCAAGAGCGGCTCTTGCCCTGAAGGAAAAAGATCTCGCGCTTCTTCGCTGCTCTCGCTTGCCAACATCTGATTTTCTTTTATTAAGTACCCCTAGAAAATTTTATAGGGCTCCTCTTGAATGGTGGAGGTATCTATTACAAGACTACAATGCCGAGTCCTCCCACCTTCAATTTTTATCTAATAGGGTCTGGGACAATCTCTCCTATGCCTCCACCTCAACGAAAGTGAATCCCTGTATTATTACCTCTTAACATGCCAGTTATTTTTAAAACAAAAAAAGAGACTGCTGGATGAACCTCTGCATAGGTTGGCTCTAAGTTTATTTTTTCCAGTGTGTTTTTTAAGCAACTTCGCTGGGCGCAACCTCCTTGGTTTAAGCCAGTGCTGCGCGAGCAGTCTGCTGACTCCCACTGCACGTCTGTGTGCTTTCCAAGTCAGTGGCATCCACCTGTAGGAGTCAGTGTGCGTGTCGCGTTTTGGATGCCTTTGGAGGCACTTGTCTTCGACGTTGTTGTTCTTACGGGGACTAGTGCCGAGACTGCCGTTGACGCGACGGCCTCTATAGTCGGCCTCCCAGAGGTATACAGCGTGCAGCATGAGGGAGCTAAAACCTTCTTGGTCGACGTAAAAAATGGCAGCATATCTGCGGGGTGAATGGTGGTGAGTGGGGCGAAGCATCCGTCCATCCATTTGTTCTTACTTCCGTCCATCCATGCGTACATCTGTGTGACCATCCTTGCGTCCATCCGCCCATCCATGCGCGTGTCTGTTCGTGCTTCCGGACGTCCATCCATGCTTCTTACCCTGCGTTCGTCCATGCATCCGCCCCTGCCTCCGTCCATGCGTCCATCCGTCCATGCAGACATCCGTGCGTCCGTCCAGGCATCTGTCTGTGTGTCCGTTCATCCATCTAGTCAACACTCCAAGTACCACCATCTCTCGTCCATCTAGTCAACACTCCAAGTACCACAATCTCGCATCTTTTCATCATATATTCCGCATATAGAAGCACCGTCATCCCGCGGACATTCCAAGGACTTAACGAGAAGTGGCACACGCACACTTTCTTAGAACTTGCGCTTCTTGTCTACTTCCCACCTTTAATCACCTCGAGTTCTTGGTATATACTAGTTCACTGTATTCATGGCACTGCGACCCAACGCTCGTTAAACCTTTCTAAAGCCAAGGTGGTTACGCCCAGCGAGTATAACGTAGCAACCTTTTCTTGACTGATAGTGCTCAAAGTACTTGCCAATGGCTCCTATTGGGGATTGAGAGACAGGAGACTTTGGCTTTTAGTTAACGCGCACGCTGCGAATTATTTATTGTTCAACAACGCACAAGAGAAATCTCCCACCGACACCAACTTGCAGGTGAAAACGTGTGACTAGTTACGCACTACGACGAGGGACGAACGGGTGCCGCTTCAAGGAGCTTCGCCCCTAAAAGCATGGCCTCCATGTCTTTATTGTCAATGATGGCTGCCTTGTGATTGGTGGCGAGCGTGTTAGGTCGTCCACGTTGGTCCAAATGTGACCGAAGTCACCTGCCTGTTCTTGCCATCATTCGTCTTAAACGAAGCTTTTGTCCAAAGGTTATCCCCAGTCAGTCAGTCAATCAATGAACTTTATTTGGTCCTGAGAAGACGAGAATGCTCCCGTCAGGGGATACCGTCTGGGGGCCCCGCCCACGATGGCACCGGGAGGTTAAAGCTCTCGTCGACATCGCGGGCTCTCTATCCCCCTATAACAAGGTGCTCAGTGTCACCAGTAGTTTGATGAGCGGGCGAAGTGGTGAACTCACTGGAACGCGGTTTGTTCAAATGCAGATGAACGCCGCTAATCCTGAGCCAGAATACCTGTGCATCTTCTGTCACCGTGTCACTCTCGACTTTTGTGGCCTCCAGCATGTATGCCGAAGATGCAGCGTACGGGACCATCTACGAGCCCAGTGAATAACACCGAATTGTGGTCACTGTGGTGTGCATGGTCACGTTGAAGAATGTGAACACCCGTGCCTACGCTGCGTGGATGGCCAACCAACTTTAGTTAGCCATGTGGACCGCTCTTACTCACACGCTGCCGCTGGTGCCTTTCCACCACTGACACGGAGACCGCTAGGTGGTGCTGATGAAAGAAGCAACGCTCGCATGTGCCCCACGAGTTTTGCTAATTTTATGTAACCTTGTTGTGGCTTACCTGGACTGTGTAGGGACGCACTGTTAATCCCAACAGTTGGTCCTTCTGGAAACAAATAATTACAATTTCTGGCTCAATAACCGAGAACTTGGAGGTTTACTGATACATTTGACGACATGTACAACCAATACACAAGAAGTAAATTCAGAAATAAACTACACGAAATTCACGAAAATACACAGGATTCGAACTCGTGACCATTGTATGAACACTAACCACTATACCACACTCCAGCTCACTAGAATAAAAATTACCGGGGCATAAGTAGGCACCGTCTAGACGTGCGCGTTCTGTCATATTGCTCAAACATTAAAATATGCCTTATTGGTCCTAAGCCTTCAGAGTTTGGCAAGCAATTATTCGATGATCACATTCGTGAAAATGTCCAATGCGTTGAATGGGTTTTTCTGCGCGCGTGGTTCGGGCGCATTTGTGTGCTTGATTAGTGTACGTATGTATAAATGTTCCTGTTTATGTTGCCGCCCCTGCGTTAAGCTTGCTCACTTCGTAGATACAGAGCGCGGTTGGTAATGTCGTTCAGCGAAAATGTCTGTTTATTGATAAAAAAGAAACGAGAACGTTTGAAGAAATAACCAAGTTTAATCAGGGACTCATGTCAATTCTGCACCATTGTGCGCACACACCAATTCAGCACCTTTTATTAGTACAAAGTGCACACTCTAAGAGAGACCATAAAAGAAACAATGGTTCGTAGAAATGGATGCTGTCCAGCCGCCTTCACGAAGTGCAACTACCCCAACGACAGCTTAAAAGCATGTTTTAGCTGCAGGTTATTGACATTTCTCGTAAGGCGTGACGCTTTCATTCATCGGTTTGCTGAGAAAGTTAATGCAGAAGCATTCATTATTTGAGACAGAACTGTACGTGCACTTGCAGTACGTGAAATAGCGTAAAAATTATACAGAAACTATTTTTTCACAGAACCCTGCATGATACAATGGAACAGTTCAAAACATGTTATGAAGTTCAAGAAACCCATGCTCTAGTTTAACGCTTCAAGCTTTCACAGCAATACGCGTGTGGGTCCACCTATTTATCAATGAAGCTTGCTCTCCATTTGAAAGATATAAAACTGAAACATGCCTAGCATCGCTACAAACGAGTCAAATCGCCGACGTGGTCACCGACTTCCTGTGTTAGGGGTTTCAAGCCAAGCTAGACATGCAATGTTAACGGCTGACCTTTCTAAATTAGTTGTTTACTTTTAATTGATGATATTGTGTGGAGTTCAAGTGAATTAAAAAAGTGCGAAACTCTCTGGAGAACAATGCCTATTTTTGTTGCACGGAAAGCAAGACAATTTATGAACAGCTGTACTTGCTACAGCTAATGACGACATTTTGATGGCTCTTGCACATTTATAATTCTAAAGCAGACGAGCCAGCTCTCGCAACGCTGTGTAGCACGAGCTCAGTAGTCATGCGGGTATTTTTCAAGAAGAACGTGAGTGTTTGGCAAATGGTGCTCGTTACGTATAAACAGCACAGAGGTAAATCTTGCGGAGTAATGACAGTAATGTTTACACTTACTTTTCAGGCGATATTCCAGTTGTTGCGTAGCATTTCGATAGGGTAGCACTTCAATGCAGTATCGGATCACGTTTTCTAAAGCGCAGAGAGGATTCAGTGAACCACAAGAGACACCAATTACAACCACGTAAAGATAACAGATCCATAGCACACCGCTACACAAACAAGAGTTACCTTGACGAGAACACCACGCGACGCATTGACGCCGCTTAAGCGCGAAGACTCGTTTTTTTTTTGAGGACAGGAGCTTACAGATTTGCTTATATTTATGCTACATAAACAATGTTACTTTGCTTCTCACGTAGTTGTGGTAGTTCTCAATATCATTTACACTAACTCAAACTGTTAACAGATCATTTCTTTGGGGGACTATTTGCTTAAGCGCAAGCTGACCATTCCTTCGAGGCCACCTCTGGTCCGGCAAGTTCTACGGGAGTGAGCGTTGCTCCGCATGGTCTAACAGTTCTTCCCTCTGTTTTCACACGGCTCTGTCGTCTTGCGGTTAATCCCTCCTAGGGCTAACTGACGGTTTCAGGGACGAATTGCAGCACTTACCCCCATTTCACTCTGTTTTCGCTCCTTTGTGGCTTAGAGGGCAGCTACTTTTCTTTCAGATTAAGGATACTGTGTGTGTACGGGCCATCACAAGCTGGACAGTCATAACTTTTTTAGAAACCTATATGTAATTTTTGTTGACGGTCGGAATGTCATTATAATTGGTGACTTAAACGGCGTTTTGATAGGTGACTGATGTCCAAGGTCCTAGCTGAGGCCGGTCTGCTTGGAATTCACGCGAGCTCCGACGCCTTGTCTACCACTTTTTATAACTGGACGCGCACAATGTAGTGCACGGAAATACCTTTGTTTGGACATGGTGACGTGGAAGATCCTCCAGCAGGCTTAACCGGGCTTATATTCCACGTGCGTTAGAGGCAGTTGTCTTCGAGTGATGCGTTCCATCCTTCCCACCTTCTCTAGTGTACGTATCTGCTCATTGGCCTATGGGCACCACACCCTCACCAGATGGAGCTGCGTTGCTCACACTGCCCCGTCTCAAAGTTTCTGACATTCGCCGTTAGGTGCACGCATAAAAGGGACGCGTGCTCACGTCCCCAATGTTTCTCGGGCACAATCCGCCAACATATGCAGGGCTCGAGACGCTAGCGTCGCGTTCCATTTACACCGATGCCGCCTCAGGGTTTCTTTTTTATCCGCTAGGCTATGTATCCTGGCGCTGCAGTCAGACTGGAAAACTCGACTGAATGGGCCTATGAGATTGGACCTCGAAGCTTCATTTTATTTTTGGGCGCTCAAGATTAGATTTGTCACGCGCAATACGTGTGTCGCTCACGGTGTCTGGTCCTGAAGATTGGGATGCGCCTCAAACGCAGTGGCACCTGCACTGCTCAAAAAAAGGGCGTTCGCTTCGTGAATGCTTTTTGAAGAGCTTGCTGATACTGCAATGAAGTTACGCAATGCTTTGAGCGCCGAAACGCCTTTTCTCATGCGAGCTTTGCAGCGTGAACTGTGCGAACACTTTCAGTGCTTGACTGCTGCTTCATTCATGGCGGAAGCAGCGTGGCGCTGTATATATGCAACCGATGTGCACATCCTGAGGTGCAGTGCTGCGCGAGTCATTCGCTTTTCGGGCAATCGCAACCATCCCTCTCTATGTCAGCACAAATACCAACTGCGCAGCCACTTCCTACGCGTGATTGGTCTGTTTTTTGTCGTGTTTGGCCATGCGGACAAACTGTGATGAAACGCCACCAATACATTTAGGTTCGCCTCGTATTCCTCAACAAGCTGCTGATTGCCTGCACATTCCACCGTCGGCTGTAGAGGTAAAGGCGCCACTGAAATTTATGAAGAGTGCAACAGCCCATGGGTCAGATGGTTTTCCTGTTGAGTTTTATTTGACATTTTTGGAATGATATAGGTGCTACCTTTACCGTAGTTATCCAGCGATGTTACTAGGACGGTGTCTTTTCAGCCAGTTTTTGAGATGGAGGCAATGTCGTTGTCTGAAAAGGTGACACTTCCGCTGTTAATCCTGAAACTTGGAGACCTATCAAATACAGCGTACTTGAATAATTTGGCTACACAGCAGGTCACGCTATCGGATTTCAATGAATACCGGCTCCATGCGGTGTACTGGCCAATAAAAAAGCAGATGAAGCAGCTCGCAAAGGACTACAAATTCTTAGATACGAACCTTTCTCACTAAACCATGCTTCGAGCTGGCTAAAATGTTTGCTTCCGAAGAAAAGAAGAGGCTCTGGAACCTCCTGACGCATTATTATGCTTTCATCTACTCTATCAACCCACACCTAAAAACAAGACTCTCATCTCGAACCCCTCGACAACTGGAAACTCTCTCCCATCGTCTCCGCCTGAACCATGCTTATGAAAACAATTTACAATACCGCTTTGTTCAAGCATAAATTTCATACTGCAACAACTGTGGCTCCATAGAAACTGTACGTCTTATCTTGTTTGAGCGCCGAGCGTATGCCGATGAGTGTGCGCTCTATGAACACTGCATGCGCATGTTCACCCAACGAACTTCATAGGTAGATTGTGCCTTGGGCCCTTTCCCCCATTTCACGCAACAGAGGTAAGTGATGAAACTTTTATTACCGTATTTAGACGATTTCGGTCAGCTAGACAAACTGCAGTATCACCATTACCCGTTACTGCACATTTTTTTGTTTCCTCATAATATTATTCATGGAGTATCAGGGAAGCACAAAAGTAGCTGTACTCTCATGGAAAATCAATTGAGTGGATGTCTACGGTTTTATTTCATACAAAACTGGTACGTTGCGTATCTGCAACAACATGCCTATATAATAGAACTTGAAAGTGAAAAATAGACTTGCTGCAATTCATACTCAAAACTTATTTATTTGCACGTGACGATCACTGAGGCTCATGTTTCAGTGTGGAACAAAAAAAGCAAATGTTTTGCTTGTGCAGCAAAGGCAGATCCCACACTTGAGCAGTACTTCATGCAGATTCCAGAGCAGCCAGCAAATTTGCAGCAATGCCGCTTCTGGCTTCAAAGAGCCCAATGACCAACCTGAAAAACGAAATAGAAATAAGCACTCCGGCGAACCTCTATAGCTCAATAGAATTACCTCATCTAGCCTGACGTCTTGAGTAGGAGTAGGTGCTGATGGTCCTCTTTTTTTCTTCATTTTGATGGCCTGTTCGACTGACCGATTGCTAGGTCTTCCTCGCTTTTTCAGCTGCTTCTTACCGGCCTTGCACAGTTAGGTAGCGAGGTCCATCTTGAATGCTGCCAAGGGAAGCAGCTTTTCTATGTGTTCATCAAGTTCGGTCATTGCATTCCTCTTGTAGAGCAACCAAGCATTGACAGCTGTCAAGTCAAGTATATAGAGAAAAACACGAAAGTAATATCGCTTTGACCTCAGGTAGGGACAATACAGGGAGATGAGAGAGTCCAAAAGATCGATGCCTCCCATGTGTTTATTGTAGGCTGTGATGACCGATGGTCATGGTATTTCACTTCGGTAATTGTTTGTCTATCATATCTTGACGCATTTCCGACAAGCTGTGCTCCAACGAAGGATGACAGCAAGGTCACATCTTCGTTATCTTGCCATGTTGTACATGACACTTCAATGCCATCTACAACCCTGACCTTCTCCTTGAAAAGCCCTCTTCCTTTTTCTTTCATTTCTTCCTCAGAGGGCATGTGCAGTGTACAGCGTCTTTTTCCGAGTACACCTGCAAACTTGGGCTGTTGAAGTAGTTTTGGAAGTAGACTTTGTGGTGTGCTCCTCTCGCAATCATTATACACAACCGAGCAACAACATTTTCACTTGTTCTACAGTCAGGCTCTCCAGGTAGTCTAGTTGCGTAGTTTTCTTTTCTAGTATACACCTCTAACTTGTAGAAAAAACCACTTCTGCCGGAGAGAACGAAAACCTTGTAACCCCATTTCTTAGGCTTCATGGGACAGTATTGTTTCAGGGAGCTCCTACCTTTAAAAGGGGTGATCTGCTCATCAATAGACAAGTGCTCTTAAAGAGGTATCAACGACAGCCTCTCATTAGTGGTTTCTATCAGAGGTCATACCTTTGCAAGCCGATCCCTTGCTGTATCGTCCTTTGGGCCGAGAGTGCTATTGTCATGGAAGTGGATGTTATGCTTGAGTTTTTCGAAGCGAGCCACAGGAAAGTTGTCAGCCTCTTGGCTTGCCCTGATCGCTGCACTCCTGTACCACCTCGTGTTCCACATTTGAATTATCGACATCCACAAGCAAGTACCAATAAAGGTTTCGATCTCTTTTGTAATTGTACAATGAGGCTGACTTACATCTTTCTGCAGGGCCAACATGTTACTTTGATCTGCAATTAGTGAAATCAGTGATCTGGGGAAGAGAAACGTGAAGTACTCTAATGGTGTCGATAGCTGTGAGATATCCTTTGTAAGCTCTTTTAGTCCCGCGAACTGAACTGTTTGTGGATGTCTCGTTAGATTTCTCTTCTTCCAAATTATTCTTCGCTTAGTTTGTGCTGAACAGCGATCAGCTGCTGTGTCATTTGCTGTACACTCGTCATCGTCGGAGCATGCACTCGACCCGCTTGTGCTGTCACTTACCTTTCTCACATCAGGTTGAACAACTGAATAAAGAAAGGAAGAGTCACACCATGAATGAATTTAGTGGTAAAACAGCTAAACGCAACCACTTACTAAACTTACTAAACAGGAGGCTTCTATAGTTTGATAGCAGGCAGAACTAAAATGATTTGTTCTCACGATATGGTCGAAGTTTAGAACGTAGGAGCACCGTAGAGAACGTAAGAGTTTAGAACGTAGGAGACAATATTAGTCGTTCATAGGAGGTTGGATGGCGATGAAAATGGATGATAAAAGCAATCTCTTCAAAGTCGCGCTGTCACCTTTGAATGGCCTTAATTATTACTTTGCTTACTCTAACGCCTCGCCTACATGAATAACTAATATCACATAAAGAAGAAAACGTATAGATTCACATTTTCGAACAAAAACTGAAAGTCGCGCCTGTGGGCAGTGATTCATGCTTCACACAAAGCGGTTTTGTTGTGTACTATATTGCCGCATTCAATATGCAGCACCAACAGAACAACAAAGTGCACGCGTAGCAGGAGAGAAAGACGAGGTTCTCATGCGATCAGTATGTCAATGTTCTGGTATACGTAAATTTAGATGTACCTCAATCAACTGCTGCTGTTTCTGCGTTGTGACCCTGGTGGAAGCGCTAGGTACATGTTCGGTACACCTCAAAACAGCCCCGCATCTTGCCCAGAAAGACTTCCGCGCAATGACACTGCCGTTGACTGCAGCAACCGCCGCCTCTTAGGCCTCAACCCAGAGTTCAGTCCATTGCCGAAAATTGTGACCGTGCCAGAAAGCATGAAGGCGCCTAGAAGCAGTGGCACCAATATGGCAAGCCCTAGCAGGACACAGGTGACTCTGTTCAATCCTCAAATTCCTGTTGACTTCCATGGAAATCCACATGATGACGCATATGGATGGCTCGAGGAATTCGAGCACGAAGCGAACATTAACAGGTGGAACGCCAAACATAAATTGGGGTACGTATATTTTCTCTTTCAACACGGAGCTTGAACATTGTTAACAAATCGCGTTTTGTCGTCCTGGGACCAGCTCCGGCCGAAGTTTCTCGACACGTGCGCGAGCACCGAAAGACGAGAGCTTGCACAGCGACTCCTCCAGACATCGATTCAGAAACTGCACTTATTCGTTACGATGTTTTTAAGAAAATCGCACAACTGCTTCGTCGAGCAGATCCCGATATGCCCGAGGCCAAAAAGGTTAGCCACCTAATGCTAACCTTTTTAAGTTAGCCACCTAAAGCTGTTAAGGAGCAGCTGTTTGTTGGTCTCGTGCGAAGCGCACCTACAAGTATCGATGAATTTTCCAAGGAGGCGACAGCCATCGAACGCACACTGCAGATACGCTACCGCCAGTATTACCGCCTTATCTGCATGGCACCAATCAGTGCGGCAGCCATGAACACAGCAACGACGCGATGAAGGTTCTTGGCGCCAACTGATATGAGCAATTGTACACGAAGAGGCCAAGAAGCTCGTCTCCTGGCCGAACGACTGTGCGATTGCCTCAGTCGAAGAAGTTGTGCGCCAAGAGACGCAGGCAAGTGAATTCGCTTCCGGAGCCGAACACAAGCACCCCCAGGGCAAGCTATGCAGGCGTAGTTACAGCCAGCCAGCTAACGTACCAACCCCCCATCAGTACAACCAGGAACATCTGCCGACAGCCCCTTGGTACTACAGGAAAACTCCAATGCCGAGGCGACCACCACTTCGCAAAATCGACATCTGGCGTACCCTTGATTATCGGCCCCTGCCCTTTCATTGTGGGGAAGGAAGCAACATCATTCGGTATTGCCCTAATCGCGTCGCAGGGTACCAAGGATTTTTTTTCACTATTCTTCGGTGCCACTTCAACAAAATGCCTGAGGTCAACACGAGTGTGATAACCCCACGGGATGTTCTTCTTGGGTTTCGGTCACGCTCACCCTCTCCTGGGTGCTATTCTCCTTCCTCTGAACAGAGCACCTGTGGCATGCCAAGGAGGAGATCTCCGAGTCCACGCCGGGGAAACTAAAAGCAGCGGCGTCATGGTGGAAGGTTGCTAATCATCAAAGTGCTGTAAATCCCCCATACTACTGAATGTAGAGACGCAAATTTCCAGTGGTTCGACGAAAGATGGGGTTATTCCTGCTGACGTGTTTCAATTGAGATTGACGGTCACAGCATGACGGCAATGGTCAATACTCGGCTGCTGACCCGCAGGTCGCGGGATCTAATTCCGGCTGCGGCGGCTGCATTTTTGTTGGAGGTGATAATGCTGTAGGTCCTTGTGCTCAAGTTTGGGTGCAGGTTAAAAAAAACCCAGGTAGCCGAAATTTTCGGAGCCATTGTTTACGCCGTCTCTCATATCAATATGGTGGTTTTCGGATGGTAAATGCCACAAATCGTCAGTATTGGTGGATACTGGGGCGGACTTTTCAATAACGAGTGAGAGTCTGGCCGACAAGCTCAGGAAGATAAGCATAGAATGGACGGGACCGCAGATTAGAGGAGCTGAAGGGCAGCTACACACACCTATTGGAAAGTGCACAGCAATAATCAATATAAGGGAAGAATGTTTTGTCGCAACTTTCGTTATTCTTTCCGAATGTTGCAGACAGGCAACCTTACGGATGGATTTTTTGCGTGAATACGGTGGCATCATCAATATACCGGATGGTGTCCTGACCTTTTCAGTGGATCGAAGCGCAGCGCTGCACCACAAATCTGTGCGCATCTTTAAAGACGTCATCGTACCTTCGTTATCGTACCGCCTTGCTTCTCTCACGGGCGACGTGCAGCATACTGGAGAAGGAATCACTCATTAGTTATCGACGCTTCTACTGTCTCAAGGTGTTGCAATCGCCTGAAGTATCGTCGATGTGTGCGGTCTTACGGAGGTGTTGTGAAGCAGTTTCAGCAACGAGTGACGAAATATTACACAAGGCACAACAGTTGCCTACTTGGACGACATTGCCGAGATCCGCGAGTGCTATGCAGTGCAACAGGACATCTGCAATCCACGTCAACCCCACTACATATTGACGTGAGCACAGATTTATCACGAGCGTAGAGACACCATCCAGTATACTATAGACCGCCTTCACCAGTTTAAGGCTGTTTATCATCGACCTCGAGGGTCAATTAAACACCCCTGACGAAGCACCGGATGATAACGAAGGAGATTCAGATTCAGGTGTAGGTGAGAATAGACACTTCTCCCACGAATTTTGAAAAATATGTTTCGCTGAAAGGCCAAAAAATATATGATGTTACATCAGCATGCCTTAATTTTATTTATTTAAAAATACTACTGTTTCAGTTTATAAGACATAGCTTGCATGAAGACAAATATCTAGCATTAAGAAAAAACACGAGTTAACAAAATACATGTTTAGCTTTTTTTTCCAGTTTCTCAGAACCATGTTTGCGATACCCATCAAGCTCATTCCAAAAATGCACGTTATTGCAGAAAAGCAAACAACAAACAAAAGAAAACTAAAGCAATTCTTAATTGATCTAACGGGCACGTTATTCAGGCAATCGAATCACCGGGTATAGTGTGCAGAATATGCAGTGAACGATATGGGTGCTAGAACACTCGAACCAGTGTGCACTATCTTAGATATGCAGGAGGACGACACAATTGCAATTGCGCCTACGTTTGGCAGCGGCTCCCCCGATGAAACTTGTGCGTGCGAAGTAGGCGAAAAACACTGGTCACATATAATGTAGCAGCGACATATAAGCATTTTTTATTTCGGACAAATTCTGAGAAAATTATGCCATAATTGGTACTATATAATGTAGCAGCGAAATATAAGCATTTTTTATTTCGGACAAATTCTGAGAAAGTTATGTCATAATTGGTAATGAGGCAACCAATTAACCAATGAATACTCGGATATCGCCAGTCTTGTGCGCTGTCAGTCAGTGTTCCACTATCAACACACCTGAACTTTTGAAGAGCTTGTTGCAGATTGTTGACATGTGCGCCCAATTTTATATTTCCTGTGATGGTTAAACCAATGTATTCAAACTTACACCATCATTATAATATGTATGAAATGGCTGTTCCTTATTTGAAAGGTAGTGACTACAGTCTTTTTGAAGTCTGCCATGCTTTACTCCCGTTTTAAAAGGACAAGAAATGAAACACTACTTAGCACATCCTGATCTTTAGCTAATAGATGGTTCTACGAATGGCGCAGTAGTCTGCAGACATTCTAAGTTGAAAGATACACTGATTTACATTGTTTGACTACCTTCACTCTGAGAACTTTAGAGCCATATGTTTCACCATCATAGGTTCATTATTAGCAGATAATATCAAGGTTCAACTTCCAGCCCCGCCACGGGGGTCTAGTGGCTAAGACACTCCGCTACTGACACGTAGGTCACGTGACTACATCCGTGCTGCGGCGGCTGTATTTTTAATGAAACGAAAATCTGTAAGCCCGTGCACACGTTAAAGAACCCCAGGGTGTAAAAATTTCCGGAGCCCTCCACCATGGCGTTTCTCACAATCATGTAGTAAATTTGGGACATTAAACCCAACATATCAATTAACCGAGGTTAAAGTTTCATTTTGAAATTTCGCACCAAAGTCTCAGTGCGTGATTTAAAAAAGTTTCAAAATGTATGTTTGGTATTTTCGTGGCATTGGTTCGATGAAACGTTCTGAAACTTCGCGTGCTATGTCTATGACATCCTTAGATCACAATGCATTTCATTTTCGTTGATTTCAAGCTATACAGAGGGCCTATACTCGGCGACAACTTTATGTGGCAGCACAGCCAAGACTACGAAGCCCACGCACACCCTTTTTTTTACTACGTTTCGGGATGTAGTCCATGAACGCTAACTTTTGTACACTGCGTAGCTTAATGAAAAATATGAAAGAAAAAGCGGTATATAATATGTTCAAAATTACTAGCATTATCGTTAGGAAACGTCAACTACTTAAACAGCATCGCCCGAGCATGGCGGCCCTTACGTCTATTGACTCTCATTGCGAGCTTTTAGGTGTAGGTTAAGTTACTGGCCTCCGAACTTTTACTGGGTTGTGTTGCCCGCAAAAGAGAATATCGTGATGATTATGCGTGTTCATATGTTACAACTTTTTAATTTTCGCAAACCGAAAAATGACAATATCAATCTGATAGAATTCTCCATTCATCAAAATATACTGAGCGTTCTGAACCCTTTGTTCGATTAAGTTTCAATAGTACAGGTATAATTCTAAATTTTCGTTTTTGCTCTCTTTCACGTGAATCAGTAACCTCTTCATTAATGCTGCAAGGTATGCGAGCTAATAACACTAAATGCTCCGCAACGTTGAAGATAGCGTCCAGTAAGCTGAATCATGCGTTAATTCAAATATTCTTGATTCTATTTCAAAGTCTGATATTGCTACATGAGCATATATATAAAACTGCCAATGTGTCGTGCCCAATTCACCATCTGTGGCTTAATTTCATGAAGCAATAATCAACAACCATCAGGTTTTTTTAGCATGCCTCGAGCAGACATGTCCAAATTTCACTGATAGGGACACTGAACCTATTTTTTTGCCGCCGCCACATTTATCCCATTCGAAGCCTTGCAGATAAAGTTACTAAAAGCTTGTTTTAGATGCGGAAGCATCTTATACTCGCGCCTTGTAGTGCGCCGTCCGCGCCGTCCGCACCGCTTCTCGAACATTCGACAGCTGACGCGCGCGCATGCGCCGTCGCGCCGTCGCCCACCATCTGTGCCGCGCGCGCTTCTCCTTCGAGAACATTCGACAGCTGACAGCGCATGCGCCGTCGCGCCGTCGCCATCTGTGCCGCGCGCGCGCTTCTCCTTCGAGAACATTCAACAGCTGACAGTGCATGCGCCGTCGCGCTGTATATATATATACTCAAGGTCGGCGCTCGCTCGCTCAGTTGCCGCTCGTCGGTTGGTTTGTACGGCGCGTCGACGTCCAAGGTCGCGGTGAAATGAATTCCAACGAATCCACATCACAATGATCGACGTCCCTTCGACCAGCGCCGTCCTTTCGCATACGTGTGTACGTGTTCACTCATTTAACACCCCCACCTACAACCACGTTAACCAATTTAGCCATCGACCCAAGTAAGTCGCACTTTAACACCCCGTTAACCAATTACATGCTCCGCATCCTCCTCAGTGTTCCCCCGAGGGAAGCTGCGGGCAATTTTTTTAGGAAAGAACTCTTGAAACGTTTGGCAGATAATAAGTACAGTGGACATGGAAGATATGCGAAGCACGAACGAGATTAGTTGATATATCGCTTTGAAATCAGCACTACGTTGCGAGGCGCAAGTAAATATGTCGTTCATTACTTCCATGTCATGATTATCATATTTGCGCATGGCATTTGTTTTTACCGTTCATTCACGCCCAGTAATACCAAATTTGATGTATGTGAAGCTAGCAAAACAGCAGCGGGCGCGCTGTGAGCGTAGCATGTAGCCATGTTTTACATAATACGCATGTCATGATTAGAATGTTTGCATCAGTCATATACATTTGTCGTCCATTCACGTCACGTTATCTAGCGAAACAGCCGCGAGCGCATTATATATCAGCGTAGCACATACTCATGTTTTACTTGAGACAAATGTCATGATTATCATGTGTGCACTTGTCATTTTCTTTCATCGTCCATTCACGTCACGTAATACCAAATTTGGTACATGTGAAGCTATAACGAAACGGTCGTGCGCATGCTACGGGCGTAGCACGTAGTCATGTTTTACATGACATGCATATCATGAACGTGATGTTCGGAATGTCATTAACCTCCGTTGTTCATTGAAGTCACGTAATACCAAATTTGATATATGTGAAACTAGCAAAACGTCCGCGAGCACGCTATTTATTTTTATTTATTTATTTAATACATACTGCAGACCATGGTTAGGTCCAAGCAGGGGGGCACAAGAAGATAAAATGCAAAAATACAAACAACACAAGCAAACAAGGCACTTGGGGTAATTCATTCCACTCTTGTATCGTACGCGGACAAAAAGAGTACTTGAAGGTGTCAGTAGCAGCAAAATATGGGGCGAAAGCATTCGGGTTGTGGTGCCTAGTAGGTCTTGTTTGTAACGGTGACAAGAACGGAGATGGGTCAATGGATAGTGCACCTTTACTTAGTGAAGAAAGGAAATCAAGACGGAAGCACTTTCTCCTGGATTCAAGGCTGGGGATTTTGTTAGCAAGCATTATTTGTGAGGGAGAATCAGTACGTGAGTATTTAGAGTAAATAAACCTTACAGCTTTTCTCTGAATTCTTTCTATTTTACGAATGTTGTGATTAGTGTAGGGGTCCCAGACTATACAGGCATATTCGAGCTTAGGTCTAATAAAAGTAATGTAGCTGAGGAGCTTGACGTTAGAAGGGGAATTTCTGAGTTTGTGTTTTAAGAAGCATAGCTTACGAAAGGCAGATGAGCAAATATTGTCAATGTGTAAATTCCACGAAAGATTGCTGGTTAGTGTGACACCGAGATATTGATTGATTGATTGATTGATTGATTGATTGATTGATTGATTGATTGATATATGGGGTTTAGAGTCCCAAAACCACTATATGATTATGAGAGACGCCGTAGTGGAGGGCTCCGGAAATTTCGACCACCTGGGGTTCTTTAACGTGCACTCAAATCTGAGCACACGGGCCTACAACATTTCCGCCTCCATCGGAAATGCAGCCGCCGCAGCCGGGATTCGAACCCGCGCCCTGCGGACCGAGGTATTTATGACTGGTGACTTGTTTCAATGGCGATGTTCCTAGTGTGTATTGATAGTCGTACGGAACTTTCTTTCGTGTTTTGCGAAGATACAGTGTTTTGTCGGCGTTCAGCACCAATCCTCAGTTCTTGCACCTTTCAAGTATAAGATTGGTATTAAGTTCACACTGATCAGCACAACACAAAACATCCCGAAACAAAACTGCATCATCCGCGAACAACCGAATTTGCACACCAGATGTAATTACATTAACAATATCATTTATATACAGTATGAAAAGCAATGGACCCAGCACACTTCCCTGAGGAACTCCCGAAGTGACATCAAGATAGCCGGACCCCATTCCATCTATTATGACCAGTTGTTTGCGGTTTCTCAAGCAATTTGCAACCCATGTGACCAGAATTTCGGGGAGGCCAATATTTCTCATCTTAAGAATTAATTTGTCATGTGGCACCTTATCGAATGCTTTACTGAAGTCTAGAAATATTGCATCTATTTGACCGGTGTTGTCTAAGGTGTGTGCAAACGAATGAAATACTGTAACTAACTGTGTGACGGTGGATTACCCTTTCCTGAACCCGTGCTGGAAACCTGTTAGAATATTATGGTCGTTTAAGTATTCAAGAATGCGAGTGGCGACAATGTGTTCCATTAGTTTGCAACAAGAAGATGTTAGTGATATTGGACGGTAATTTTGAAAACATAGGCGGTCGCCCTTTTTAAAGATAGGTACAACCAGAGCTATCTTCCAGTCTTCGGGGAGCTCGCCATACATTAAAGAAGTACGAAAGAAAACAACAAGAAATTTAGCCAGTGACTCAGCATAGCGACGAAGAAATATGTTTGTAATGCTGTCGGGACCACATGATTTTTTTGTATTAAGGTTTAAAAGTTTAGATAACACACCAGAGTAAGAAATAAAGCCAACATCACTAGGACGATACACTGCGGTATGCGCCAACATACATGCGCAAGAATCAGAGAATACACTTTGAAAGTACTGGTTAAAATGCTGAGCAATTGCCTGCGGGTCTGAAATAACAGAACCACCCACTACAATTTCCTTCACTGGCTTCTTTTTTTTTCAGAAATATATTTCCAAAATTTACTGGGGTCATTTGAATAAAATTAGGCAACAATGTTTTAAAATAATAGTCTTTGAAGCCACGAACCTCACGTGCCAAAATATTCTTTATCTCTTCTACAACGGGCGATTGTACATGTCTTTTTTAAGCGTTTAATTCTTCGCTTAAGGTGAATTATCTTCCGGGTTACCCAAGGCGTGTGTTTATAGACTCGTTTGCGCTTGTTTGGCACAAAATTTTGTACGCAGTGTTGGCACATTTCTTTAAATTTATTCCAAAGGGCGCATACGTCGTCCCCATCAAAATAATCAAGGAAAGATTCCAAATGCTCAATTATGCATTCATCGTTAGCTTGTGAATAATCCTTGAAAGAGCGTGATGAACATTTATCAGTACTGACAGACCGACCCAATGGCAGAGAGGTACAAACAAGATGATGATCTGACAAGCCCTGACGGTAGCATGTAGTTATCTTTTACATTAAACGAGTGCCGTTAATAATATGTTCGACGTGAAATCGACCTTCGTCGTTTGTTCACGTCACGTGATACCAAATTTGGTACATGTGAAGCTAGAGAAGCGGCGGTGAGCACAATTACCGTAGCATGTAGTCATGTTTTACATGATACCCATGTCATGTTTATTCTGTTTCACGTGTCATTTATATTTGTCGTTCATTCTCGTCATGTCATCACAAATTTTATATATGGTGAGCTAGGGAAACAGCCGCGACCGCACCATGAGCGTTGCGTGTAGTCATGGCATGACACGCATATCATTATTGTCATGTTTGCGATGTCATTTGCCTTGATTTGATTGATATGTGGGGTTTAACGTTCCAAAACCACCATATGATCATGAGAGACGCCATAGTGGAGGACTCCGAAAATTTTGACCACCTGGGGTTTTTTAACGTGCACCCAAATATGAGCAGACAGGCCTACAACAGTCATTTGCCTTCGTCATCGATTAAAGCCATGTAATACCAAAATTTGTATATATCACACTATCGAAATGGGGGCGAGCGCATCATGGCAAGTTATGTAGTGATGTTCTTACATGGCACGCATGCGATGATTATCATGTTTGCTCCAGTCATATACTTTCTTTCGTCATTCATTGACGTCACATATTACAAAATTTAATATATGTGAAGCTAGCAAAACGACCATGAGCGTGAGTTACATGACACGCGTGTAAGGGTTTCCACGTTAGGGACTGTCACCTATCTTCGTCATGTAGTCATGTCATGCGCACGATAGCTCCGCAAAAGCAGCAAGACAATGAATTGTAAATCATCACATTCATGACATACATTTTTGTTATTTTCATATTATGACAAGTCACTTATGCCCGTAATACAGTCATATTATGTCACACCAATTTTGGTTTTGATACCATTATTCAAACTACCAGGAGAGCTCAAAGTCGTAGGCGGCTAGATAGATAGATAGATAGATAGATAGATAGATAGATAGATAGATAGATAGATAGATAGATAGATAGATAGATAGATAGATAGATAGATAGATAGATAGATAGATAGATAGATAGATAGATAGATAGATAGATACGCTCAAAGTGCTGAAGTTCGCTAAGAATTGCTTCGCATATAGTAAATTGGAAGGTCACGTGCAGAATTGTAAGCAGATTGAAATATGCCCCGAAATTTTCACACAAAAATACTCTCAGGTACAGATGAACGCGAATAAGCGTTTCAGTTGTTACTTCACTGTGTCTTAAAAGCAAGCTCTTTTAGCAAACGGAGACTGTGCAATGATTGCAGCGACATTTGCGTGCCCGGTAGCTAAAACAAAACCGTTCCGCGAAAAGCAGAAGACCAGCCAAGACGTGCAATCTACCTCACTGGGAAATAAGGGCTTGGGAGCGCGCATCGACCCACTGCTCTTGGCGTGGAAAAGTGCGCGTGGGAATCCGAGCGCGCACTCATTGCGTCGTCTTGCTAGTGATGCTGAAAACACGCACGTTAGCCCCGCCCCCTTCCCACGAGATGCCTGTCAGCAGCGTTAAGTGGCAGATATAGACAGCTTGCCGTTCTAATGTTAAAAGGCGTGTTCCTCGGTGGCTCCGTAGTTAACGTCTCACAATCACGATTAAGAAGACCGAAGTTTGATTCCGCGCGCTTGATTCTTTTACCGGATTTTTCTTCTTTCTTGCACTTTCATGTGTAAAGCTACGTATCTACGTAGCTACATCTGCAACATCAGTAGACGAATCTACACCAACACCTGTGGACACTCGACCAGGTTCTGCAGCTGTATCGACCGAGACAGCTGACAATGCAGTGAGAGACGCAGGCTGTGAAGTAGCCGAAGCGTCTGCCCATGTGTCGTAACAAGGCCAAGTAGTCGATGGTGCCTCTTGTAGCGTTAACTTCGACATGAAGATAGACGACAACACGTGCAACGCCCGCTGCGTCTCTTGCATAGCGGTGCCGTTCCAGCCATTAAAAGACCTTTGGAAGAACCTGTGAAGACGGGAGACAAGAACAGTGCAAGTAGCGTGAAAGAACCACCGGCAAAGACGCCAACTGGCAGACGCACCAGCATGAGAGCAAGAGCTGGTGGCACCACGGACAAGAAAGCTGTGAACAATTCAATTCTACTGTACAATGAAATCGGGTGGTTGGCCGGTCCTGGAGGCATCAAGCGTAGCGCTAGACGTGCAAGGTAAGCGCCATGCTCCGGGCCTAACTCCTCCACATAATTGTAATGGCGCCTCAAATATCATTTAGCTTCACCACGCTGAATGTTAGAGGCTTGGCTTCAAAAAAGAAGCAAAGCCAAGTCTACCGGTTGTTATTGGAAAAAGTCTGGTTGTGCTTGCAGTGCAGGAGACGAAAGTTGAAGGCGAGGAGGAGACTGGGAGCATGGTGCTTAAGTTTACATCACGGTATTTTGCCACTGTGAGCCAGGCCATAGGCACATCAGGGGGATGTCTTCTTTTTGTTAGAAAACTGCCAGGATTAGTCATAGAAAATGTCTTCTCTTGCTCTTCAGGGCGAGTAGTACGGTGTGATATTGTTTATTGTGACACTGAATGGCGCATTACATGTGTTTATGCTCCAACTATTGGCCAGGAAAGATCGGGGTTTTTTTTTTCAATTTACGACAACATATGTGTACTGGTAGGAAACTCTTATTGGTGGGTGATTTCGACTGTGTCTTGAACGAAAAAGATAGATCAAGCAGGCGCAACGTTAAAGACAGATGCAGTGATGTCCTGGCACAGGTGATTATTGAACACGAATTAGTAGATGTAGCGGAGTGTTTGCATAGCTCTCGAGATGTGAAGTATACTCACTTTCAAGGTACAAGTAATGACCGATTGGATCGACTTTACCTTACTGCAGATGCGATACCCCAGTGTAGCAGTTATAATGTTGTCCCTGTTTCTTTTTCCGATCACTGTCTTGTAAAATGCAATATCGGGTCAAAAAAAAGGAACGCCTTATCTTGGAAACAATGAAAAATGAACTCTAATCTCTTAAGGGATGAGTCGTTTAGCTCATCAGTTGTTAAATAAATAAGTAATATTAACATAGGGTGTATGGACAAAATAGGAGAAGAATGGGAGCTATTCAAGCAGCGAATCAAAATAAAAGCAATAAAGAGATCTAGCGTTTTATCTTTTGAATCTAAGAAGAATGAGAAAGAGCTTAGACGAACACTTGAGAGGCTAACAGTTCTTGAATGTCGAAAACCTGGAGTATATGGTGACGATTTGCGGAGTATCCAACAGAGGATAGAGGTATATGAGGAGGAGCGCTATCGCGGAGAGCTAGTGCGAGCCAGAGCAACATCAATGACTGTGGATGATCGCCCGACGAAGCGAGCGCTTGGATTAGAGAAGAGTCATGCCAGACGAAATCATAATGATGCCATTGAAGTCAACGGTATCGAAGTTTCAGACAATGAGAGCATAGGACGAGCATTTGGCAAACACTACGAAGGACTTTTCGCTGCCACGCCCAATCAATCAGAGGCATTTAAGCAGGAGTTTCTTAGCAGAATGCCGAAGTTGTCAGATAACGCCAAATCAGCTTTAGAGCTACCTATAACGCCAACGATTCGACGTGTTTACTCACACCCTACTATGAAAGCGCACCAGCTTACATAGCGATGAATTTTGACTGCCCCTATTGGCACAAGGTACAAGTAGGTTTTCTTACACTTTTTTACGTTTTGTAATGATACCACAGCATGCGCACACGTAAATATATGGTATCTGAGGCCTAAACAAACGTAAGTTTATCAATGGTTGCACAATAATGAACGAAACAAGTACTAGAGCTTATCAGGTTTTACACCCAAGCCATGCATAGAATGCCCACGGCATTCCGAATGCTGCGCCATCTCTCGACCACTGCCACAGTTACTTTTTTGCTTGAAGCCTGCGAGAGTGCGAACACTTGCCGCGCGTTAGCCATTTCAAAGGTCATGTTTTTTTATTCGTCTTCTTGTTACTTCGAGAGGGTGCAGCATGCAGACCAAACTTTGTCTCCTTCGTGGTAGGTGTTCTGTGGTCACGTCGACCTCGTTTAGTTGTTTCGTGTTAACGTTTGCTTATATTTTTACGTACTTACCACAAGTGTGACCGTTAGTCATGTATACAGTACACCACTAGCCCTTCAATGACAATGTTTTTGATGCGGTAACGACTGTCCTAGCAGTGTATACGACGTTACAAGGCGGGTCTTGAGAGAGAAATAAGCGATGACCTCGCATCCGACGGTATTTTTTGTGAGCCAAGACAGTGGCTGTTGGCGTCGCTGCAACTCATACTTGAGTGGAGGAACTATTGCTGCAGTGCGCAAATTTACTTTATGGAATGTTGTGCCTACATACTTTTCTGCTTCAGATGCCTCACGCGATTCGCCTCGCGTGTCAACTTGCAATCATAGTGCGTGCTACAATTTTGTTGTTAGTGCTGTGGCTGTGGTGGTTATTACTCTGGATTCGGAATACTCTTTTCACAAAGGTAAGTGAGCGTTAGTACTTACTTGCTGCGCACAGCTGTTACTAAAAGTGCATTTTGTGTTGAGTTTCTCACGACAAAGGAGAATCATGGACGAGAAAAACATACTGCACGTGTGCATAATTCCTTCCTACTTCTCAGTGCTGGCACGGGCGATTCAAAACAAATGCGATTGAGAATTTGGTTTAACCTACAGAAGTCATTGGTTCACTTTTAACAAAAGTTTAGTTATGATGATGTTTAAAACGTTTCTGATGGTTGTAACCTATTCTGGCGAATAAACGCTCGATGAAACTTCGCAGCCTGTTTCCCTTTGTGCTTTCACCTGCCGTAGTAGCATAGTCTTATTGGGTGTCGTGTGACTATGCTGGAGGACGCAGGTTCGACTTCTCGCCACGGCGGCCGTATTCGAATGGGGGTAAACTGCAAAGAACATCCATAAGGCGGTAGTGGCACGTATAACCCTATCAAATGTATATGATCGTGCTTCCACGCATGGACTGTAGAGTGGTATCAGGTTTCCTAGAATGTTGAAAAATTAAGTGTGATGCTTTTTTACGCACCTCGTTTAATGCATGAGTGCTGTTGGTGCCGTGCGAAACTAAAATTGCGTGGGCTTACCAAGTATGTCGACACCGAAAAAATTCATTATTTTTGTACACTCTACGGTAATCGATAAAGCAAGACTGCTTGGGAAGCAGAGCTTCTTGTATTCGGGACAAGTTGGTAGTATGAAACAACACGAAACACACATTGAATTGTGCGGAGCATCTTGCGAGGGCCTGACGATAAAAAAAGAGACGGTTTTACTCTACACCAATAAAACAAAAGAAAACGTCACACCTACATTGGTTACAACAAACTTAGGTAAAAGCAATCGCTCGCGACTGGCCGCGGCCGACTAGGCTTGGCATGCGCATGCGCACGCGCGAGAACCCCATGATTGAGGAGAAAATTGAACGTTGAAGGAGGAACGTTGCTCCTTTGGTCCTTGCCGCGAGAGGGCGCGACTGGTAAAGCGGACAAAAGGGTGGAAGTCGCTGCGCCAAAGGAGGAACGGAGCCCGTTTTTCTATTCTTGCTCCCGTTTTTTTTTAGAGTGTTGGGCTCTTTACGTGCACGCGAATCCGAGCACACGAGAATACAACTTTTCCGCCTCCATCGGAAGTACAGCCGCCGCAGCCGGGATTCGATCCCATGACCTGCGAGTCAGCAGCTGAGTACCTTAGCCACTAGACTATCGCGGCGGAGTATTTTCTGGAGAGAAAAAGAGTTACTGTATATGCTACCTAATGGTAGCATATACAGTAACTTTTGTGTCCCTCTCCCTAAAGTTACTGTATATATGCTACCTAAAGGTACACTCTAAAAATTTTTACACCCATATGGATGTATTTGTTCTGTCCCTTGGGCAACACCCCTTTAGGGTGTCTAGGAACACCCTAAACAATGAGGTCTTTATAAACACCCTGAAACCATAGGGTGTAAAGAAACGTTACGCTCTACTTTATTAGGTGTTTATGAACACCCCTAAAGTATTGGTGTTGAATGAGGCTACACCCATGCGAGTGGGGTGTACACTGAAAAGCCCCTTGAAACGATGGCAGTTTTATAGATGAGCATACTTGATCAAATGAAGCGGAATTAATGGGCAACAAAAGTAGAGACACAGGAGGTTACGCTTAGACTTGTGTGTTGCGGAGAGCCGTTCACAGCACTTCATTCCATCAAATATGCATCACCAACTGGCCCAAGCCTCAATTGTTCTCAGTGAGAAGCATATACGAACCTTCTCTGCGGCTAACAGGGAAGAAGGAAGATAATGGTGTCACCCACTGCACCTATACCTGCATGCATGCAGCTGATAAAATACCGTGTCATGGTCTTGAATGAGCTGCATGAGACCAGCGTATATATGTGTACGTAGACTGGGCCGTAAACGACAAAGACGCGGAAGGCACTTACGCACGCACGCACGCACGCACACACACACACACACACACACACACACACACACACACACCACACACCACAGCACACCACACCACACCACAGTAGTGCAAGCAGTAACCTGTAGCGTAAGGTCTAACCGAACACAACGCCGAAGCAAAAAACAATTAAGCCCATATGGTAACATCTGCCTTTATTATAGAAAAACTGCAAATCTGACAAAGAGGACTCTGATGCCATTCTGCGAAATTTTGAAATATGTCACGGGACCAAGTTTCTTTTTCTCTATACTAAAAGTTCATTGTTTTCAATACAACAAATCTCCGCAACTTTTAAAACATTTGCGCTAGTCGAGCAAACGACTGAGACGTATGGCGTTTGATTGACACCTATACAATAGAAGAAAAAAACACGTAAAAAGAGTAAGCGAGTTTTTGGAGTCACATTTACAACCTATTACATCTCGCAGTACAAATTTTGGCATTAAAAAAGAAAACATTCAACAACGTAGTGTAATTAGGGTTGTAGTAATGTAATGTCAGTGTTGATATACTTCTAATTGCAAAACCACTTGTCACTGCTGCTTGCACAATAATCTTCAGCTGCTGAGATGACTGGTGCCTTCGAGAGAAGTGGGGCGAAGCTGTTCTTTCTGTACAGAAAATTCAATCTCGAAAACCTAAAATCAATACACAAGGAACAATGACCGAAATTTCACAAAGATTGCAATATGCAGTGTGCACCATGCATAACTAACTGCTTTCTTATGTGTAAAGATAACTTGAGTGCATAGCAAGCATATTCAGTGGCATCGGCTTCACTGCAGTGAGAAATGCTAGAAAAGGTATGCTGAGCATTAAACGCCATAACAAGCGCGCTGTGGCAGAATCATTATACCTTTCGTGTCGTAGATATGAACCTTCCTTTACCCTTTAGGCTTGCTCGCACAGGCAAATAAAAAGGTGCTGCTGCAAGTTGATAATGTTCCATTAGCTGCATGCAACGACCAATCTAAGTGAATGTCAAGTTCTATGCTTAAGTATGACGTTAAAGAACCCCAGGTGGTCAAAATTTCCGGAGCCCTCCACTACAGCGTCTCTCATAATCATAAGGTGGTTTCGGGACGTTAAACCCCACATATCAATCAATCATGCTTAAGTATGCATCAACACAGCTGCATGTTTTTTTTGCAAATCTACCATGGTACTCATCCGATTAGTTTAATTAAAATGAATACAGTACGAAAAGCAACAACATATCCATATTTTATCTGTATTGCACAAAAGCACAATTCCCATGAGCATACATGACGGTATGTGCATTGAGGAGGTATTCAGTGCAGGTAACTTGTAAAATTAAGTACTCTACAGTTACGTAATAAAATGCGAATGATACTAGTGTTCTTGAACTGGCTCACATTGACACGATTATATACTGGAAGAATCGGCTAATGAGTCATTCCACATCAGACGTCCCAGCCATTTTGGTGACCACCGCAAATGTATTCGAAAAAAAAAATCGCACTAATTTTACTGCAATAAAAAAGGTAACTGCTAGAATATTTCGCAAAACAAATAATTTATTGATCACGTGGCTGCCTCCTGAACTTCCAGGAATCTCGTCTGTATGTTTGTGAAAAAAACTATTTCATAAGTATCTCTTCTTCCGTGCCAAATTTGGTCTACAAGTTAAGTTAAGGGCTTGCATAAAGTGTTTGAAGCTCAGATAATATTACCATTTTTCGACCACATACACCTCAAATAATTTAGCCGAAGTGTGTTATATCTGCATTTTTCTATATCAATACTGCACTTTGAATGAATATCTCAGGCGTGAATGCTTAATCCACATAAGGTATATTTGGAGGAAAAAATATTTTAGACCTCTCAAGCTGTCAATGTCTACGAGAAAAAATCGCAAACTTCGCAAAATAATTGTTTTGTCTATAATGAGATGCAACTTGCACCATGTGGTGGTTGAATTAAAATAGACTTTGTGCCTTAATCGAAGCAAATAAACAGTTCTTTTTGTCCAAATTTTGTCATAGCAATTTATGTTTTGAGAAAAAGATCACAGCATATCCACGGAGTGATTAATGATGAGTGGGGCGTAGCGTTCGTCCGTCCGGACGCAAAAACTGATTGACAGACAGTCTGACGCCGGTATGGACGAACAGAAAGAAGGACGGACTCATGGACAGACCGACACACGGGAGCCCGGACGAATGGATGCACAGACGTACGGACAAAAGCACAACTGTACGGACGAGTGATTCACCCCACGAATCATAATTTTGTCCGTGTATATGCTGTGAAAACCACTAACGCTATCTATTGTGCAACTCATCAAGTGACTACATAATGCTACTACAACTACATAGGAGGGAATGTCCCACGGCCTCGAAAACTTTGCCCCTAAATGATTTTTGAAGTTCCAAGTTCCCCATTTGCCATTTGGTCATACAGCAGCCGACGTCTCGAAATTCCCCATTGCCGTGGATGGGAAAATTCAAAAAAATATTTTATTCCGTGAAACAGAAATTGTAATGATAAAACTTGATTTGATTGATTTGTAGGGATTAACGTCCCAAAACCACCATTTGATTATGAGAGACGCCGTAGTGGAGGGCTCCGGAAATTTCGACCACCTGGGGTTCTTTAACGTGCGCCAAATCTGAGCACATGGGCCTACAACATTTCCGCCTCCATCGGAAATGCAGCCGCCGCAGCCGGTAATCGAACCCGCGACCTGCGGGTCAGCAGCCGAGTACCTTAGCCACTAGACCACCGCGGCGGGGCGTAATAATGAAACTTGTCCCATACAAAGAACTGTTTGTTTGCTTTCAATTTAGGTAAAGGTGATTTTTAATTGGACCACCACATGGTGCAAGTTGCGTCTCAATACGGACAAAAATGACAATTCTGTTAAATTAGTGGTCCTTTCTCGTAGTGGTTAACACCTTAAGATGTCTAAAAATAATTTTTCATCAAAGTATATTCTCTGTGAAGTAAGTAGTCACAGCTCAGATATTCATACAAAGTGCAGTATAGCAATGAGTAAATGCAAACATAACACACTTTGGCTAAATTCTTGCAGACGTATGTGGCCTAAAATTTGTAATAATATTGCTGAGTTTCAAACCCATTACATAAGCCCCTTTACTAAACATGTACCAAAATTGGTATATAAAAAAGGTGCGGTACTTATCAAATATTTTTTTTTCACAAACAACACTCAAACAACAGTCAGTAAAGTTTGAAAGGCAACCACGTGACCAAAAACTTTTTCTCTGCGAAATACTCAAGCACTTCACTGTTTTCAGTGCATTAAGTCAGCACGATTTTTTTTCAAACACATTTGCCATAGCAGCAATCTTGGCTGCGAAATGTCGAATAAAGTGACCCTGCTACATTTTTTCAATGACAATTGCATACTGCGAAATTAGGGCCATTTGTTTCAATTATGCTGTCATGGTGGGAAAGCATAACTCCTTCCCGATGCAGCGTAGGCTGTTGTAGTGGCTGTGCGTGTTGTGTTTCCAGATAGATATGCTGCCCAGTTTTACATTTTGGTTGCAACACATGCTTAGATACCGTGCAGTATGTATAACAACATAGTGTTTTTTGTGCAACAAAAAAAAACAAATAATACGCTTCACATAACGAAAATACCTTTAACATCTGAAGTACTTAGCGAATTTAAACGCCAAAGCGAGGCGACGGCAATAAAGCTCTGAATAACAAGAATATTTTGAAAGTTACACATGATGGAAACAAACTGAATAAAATGTGCTCGAACGTTAGCAGTTATGTTCAAACAAGCGTTTGCGCTGTTCAAGTAGGCAATTCGACCACACACACAGACTAAGGGTCTGTTCAAACTAATGTCCAGCATCAGTGTTCGATCCGCTACATAGGCACGGCTGTCGGCGGTGTCTCGCTACGTTGCGGGTGAACAAAAATACCGGTGAAGGCGAATAACGAAATTGAGTGTATTAGCGATAGGCAAACTTCGCGAGGCGCCCCTCACGCGAAACAATATGCTGTATTGTCACCCGATGCATCAACCCGAGTTATCACGTTAGTGTTACCGCACAAAACGAAAAAGAACCGAAATGAACGACATGGACACCCCGCCCTTGTTTTCCGTTCTCGGTCTTTTTGTGCAATAAAAAAAAAGAAAGTAAATGAACTACCGACATGCCCAAGCATATGCGTGTTACATACGGTTGATGCTTAGAGCTAACAGGCGCCGTCCCCACACAAGTATTAATTAGTAAACTAAAATTGATGTGCAGCATGAGCGGGTCCCGTTAAAAACGGCTGCCAACAAAGAGCACCGCAAAAATCTGTTCAATTTCTTCGCGGAACCTCAGCGGCGCACGCTCATTATTCTTTGTACTCCAAACAATCCAAACAAACACACAAAAGAACTTTCCCACAATCACACTTTGCCATCATCCCCGTGAAACAGTTCGGACAAATATTCTCGCTAAGTAAACAAATGCTGATTTTTCATCAACTATTTGAAAACAAAATTGTTTGAAGGCGTTATTTTTGTGCTCACGCAGTTAACAAAGCGCTGAACGAAACAACGTGAGAGCGGTGCTCACTATTTCACTTCAAGTGCTCCACAATATGAATCCACAAGTACAGTCTTCAGGATGGTGCAACTTCGCAATAATCAGCACTGATAGAACACACTGGTAGGCACAGAGTGCAGGCACATTTCAAACTAAACACCGACTAATAAACTCTACCGATCGAGAAGCCACGCGCACCACACGCACACACACGGGAGGGTTTTTCGCCAGCGCACGCAGTGACATGTAAGACGATGTCGACCCCTCTCCCGCGATGCGCGCCCGGCGCGCAGCGATACCGGGCAGCCAAGGCAGTCTAGGCGACGAGACTTCATGGCGCCTTGTGGCGCTCTCAGACCGGCTAGATGCGGTTTAACGCTAGCTACGGCCCTCTGCTGATAGCGCGGGCGCTGCTTTTTTTTTTTTTTGCGGCAGCGATCTGTTGCGTTATACTAGTTCTTTAACAGTGCCTCTGAATCGCTGTGAAGTTTGTGACGGTGAAGTGCGGCCAGCAGGAGCTACTAGTCAGAACGCGCATTTGTAATATTCAAGAGCAATGTTTAGCTCACCTTCACCGACCTAATGTAGTGAATTTCGATAAATAGCTGAGCTGATGCTTTTTGCTTAGCTCTATGGGTTTTTAGAACTGCACACTCAAGTTCACGCAGGCGATATTTTATCAGCACTTTCATTTCGGTAAAGACATCGCAACATTGCATGCATCGGCCGTCGCACTGTTCGATGAGAACATATTGCCACGTACGTACTGCTAGGAAGACGAAGACGACAGCGCATACACGCATCTGCACGCTTTTACGCAGCAAGCAGTAACAAGAAAGAAGAGAAACGCTCTGGCACGCAGTAAATAAAAATACTGACCTGCTTCTACTTTCTCAACCTGTTGATTACTACTTCTCTCTTCACGTTGCGGCAATTCATTTGTACTTAACTTGCAGTCGTTGGAACAAGACCACGGCTGAGAATATTTCATCAATGCTGTTTTCTAACTACCCACAAAGTCGAGGCTTTGACTGAAGCACGTCTGCTGAGGAAGTTACAAAAAGTAAAAGAAGGGGTTCCACAAAAAAATGAAGAGAGAGAGAGAGAACTAGAGAATGCGTTTCGGCTCCCCTGAGGAGAGCTTTGTTCGCATTTTAGTCAACAAGGCTCCCGTCATTGTGAGCAAGGCTGCGTCAAGGTCACCGAAATGTCCTTATTCTGCATTTTTCTTTATGGTCGGTGTCCTCTTCCTAATTTTCATGACGCACTCATGAAAGGTACATGAAGAGGAACATTCGTTACAGTAAGTAAAGAAAACGTGCCTGCTAAAAATACATGATGCCATTGTTCGTTTTTAAGGGACCTGATGGCCTACTGACGTGGTGGTTATGGCTAAACAACTGTTCTGTTGTTTTTTTTTTTTGCAGGTGGTGAACGTTTTATCTCCAGCTTTAAAAGCTTCGATCTTATGGATGAGGGACGGGGGGGGGGGAGGGAGGAGTGTTCTATTCATGGCTACACCAATGTGTGCAACAATACCTTGTTTAGGCAAATCAGTGTATTTTGAGTGTTGACTAATCACGCAGATGACACAGATGAAAGAAACAGGTAAAGGAGAATGGGCCCTTACTCTATTGAACAAGCGTCGCTCCTATTGTATCTTCCATCTTATAGTAGTTTGCGTGCTTTATCGATGAAAACTGCATTTCGGTCACATTACTTCATGCTTCGATTCATTGCTAGACTCCAAGCAGCTAGTAGTGGGAGCCTTGCTGGTATCAAGATGGTTAACGTATACTAACATTATAAGCAAAATTGCCCGAAAATGTCGTGCATTGGTAGCCTTGTAGGCACGTGTGCTCAGATTTGGGCGCACCTTAAAGAACCGCAGGTGTTCGAAATTTCTGGCGTTCTCCACTACAGCGTCTCTCATAATCCTATGGTGATTTTGGGTCGTTAAACCCCACATATCATTCAATTATTTGTAGCCTTGTTCATTACACCCCAAATATAAGGGTGTAAATGGGGTATTTTGAGGGTGTTTCAATTACGAAGACCTCAAATTTTAAAATGGGGCGAAAAGGGTGTTCATATGGGTGCTTTTATTGTGTACACCCGTTTTACACCTTTTAGGGTGTAAAAGTTTTTAGAGTGTAGCATATACAGTAACTATAGAGAGGGGGGGCGCCGACGACAATTGTGTTCATGCAGGGGGGCAGGGACGAACAGAATATGTGTTGTGTTTCTGGACTATGCTTGCTCTTGAGGTGGGGGGGGAGGTGGGATATGCGACAATTTTGGGAAAAAAAGGCTCCAGCCCACCGTAACCTTGGCGCGGGTGCACTTTCCTTGAAGTTTGATGGAGTTTCGTCAATGTATTTCATAAACGGCATCGGCAGAACTGATAGTTCGCAACACAGCATGACAGTAGTATCAGTCTGAAAATCAAGACCAAGTTACTCAGCAGTGAGTCGTTCCGGCTCGCACCACAGAAACCCTCACGCCCTCGGCAGCAGTTATCCGCTGCAATGCCCAATCTCATTGTTTCTGATATGTGTAGTCGAAGGTGATACATTACCACTCATTGGTCAGTTATGACCAGAACTGCATTTTCATTGTTAGACTCTTTGTAACTGAATATCTACGATCTTCACAGCAACCATGATACACGAAGTACAGCCCAAAGCTTGATAGTCGTTTCGCCTAGAGTGAACTGCTGCGGCTGTTGTACGCGGAACGTAAACGAGGAAAACAGAAAATACTTCCAAATTATCGAGGGACGAAATATGCAGCGTTCAGGGAGCAGTTCAGATGAACGCTGTTTTTTACATAGGTATGACTAACTGCATAGCGAGTCACTACGATTGCCGTAAGACATCTTCTTTAACGCAAAACATGTTTACGGCAAAGCTTCACGGCAAAACATGCCAGATGATAGTGATCCAAGCCAACCCGCAAAAAATAAGCTAACAATCACCTCTTAAATTGGCGCGGGCACGAAGAGAGAAAACACTGCGTATGTCCGCGACAAAATCAAAATATTGGAGACATGAATTGGTTTTAAGATGAAGAAAGTTGCACTCACTCATGTCTTTCGGATGTGGTGTAGTGGATAGCGTGACAGGCTCAGAATGTGTGATGTGTTGAGGTAGTAGTTTCGACTCTCATTCACACGTTGCTTTTTTTTCCTGTTTGCTGCGCGCTTGTTTCAGCCTTAATTACGATGTGCCCATGAACAAAATTGATAAAATTACTTCAAACGGCAGATTTCCGAATTTAACAGGTTACCCAGAGTGCAGCGCCAGCGTGCCTCATGCAGCGTGACAGTGTCCCAGTGTCAGTACCACAGTGGTCCAGTAAACAGGCATGGCACTGGCCAGTGCCACTGGCTTTTCAGATAGGGGATGGTGCGAAAAGCAGTTAAAACATCTTTGGCTGCTAGTAGTTGTATGAACTCACATAAACGCACACAGCCACAACCAATAACCGATCAGGCTACGCAGTTACAAAGGTATGCGTCGGCTGAGACGTAGCCTGCCGTCACGTACATGGCTGGCTCTTAATACATCTAGGCGGTGTTCGCTGAGCGTTTTGGTACGCATCACTGACTTATCTCGCTTTTGGTACATTTTATTTTTCTGCTAATAACTCTAGTGACCGATGACACACGATAAGCGGTTGTTTCACAGCAACGATCATGCGGCAGTGCCAACAGTCAGTGGAAGAGCACCTTCCTCTTTCCTCCGGTCCACGTATCACGTTCTCTTGGTTTCGAGGTGCCACGCACTCGTGTGACTGAGCTCTTATTGCTCACGATAGTAGATGTGCGGCACTGCTTTAATCTTGCTCGGCCTTGTCAAATTTCTTTAAGCTTTCTATCGGCCAAATGTTAAAGGAAGAACTTTACATCGCCATGCCTACTAGGGGGTCAGTGCAGCACGCACACACAGTGCTGCATTAATAGGCAGTTTTAGTGCTGGGTACGCAAGCTCTTGCGGGTTGCGGGCCTGGGGGCGCGCAGCATTGCGTATTCAATCCATGCCCAACTGGAATGCATGCCTTATAAAGGCGCGCACGCAAACGCAAGCCGCACGAAGGTCACACACTCTCGCAGAGCCATAGCGTCTTAATTGTCGCGTAAGAATTATTTAATCGTGTTTACTATTTAAAATGCTACAGTGTAGACCGCTTATAACGTAAGTCACGGGAGTTGTAAAAATCCGCGCTATAAGCGTTACCGCGTTATAACCAAAGCATGCTTTTTTCGGCCTTTGCCTATGTCAAAAGGGCAACCCACCTTTCAAAAGCAATTTACTACACTTTTCACTCGCAGACACATTTAACATAATCACAACACCGCATGAAAACAAAGTTCTCTAGTCCGGCATTAGCGGAAGAACGCCGTTATTTTCGTCTGGCGATGCTTGCGAACAGCGCTGCGAACAATTTCGTCCTCCACAAAGCTTAAGCATTGAAGCGATTTCTCGCTCAAACTGTTGTTCGCGCAGTACGTTTTCACTTTAGCGAGGTATTCCAATGCGTCTTTACACGGAAAATCTGGATCTGGCGTTGGGTCGACATCGTCTTCGCCGTCTGACTCGTCGTCCGTTGCAACCTCCGCACTACCGCACACCGCTGCGACGATCGCGTCATCTGTGCTCGCTTCCTCGCAGACAGAAAGCTCCGACTCCCCGGCATCGACAAATTCTCGGAAAGTGTCGGTGGCGGTTATAAAGTTGCTGTCAACGGGGTAGGACCACACGTCGTCAGTGTTGAGGGTCTCATCGGCCAGCGACGTGTCGCTCGGCTCATCGTCTTCCAGAGCCTCTGCATTGCGCACGAAGGCTGCCCTCTTGAAACACTTGCTTATGGTATCGGCCTTTACCTGCCACCATGAAGCGACCACTATGTCAATTGCGCCTCTTAAGTTCACTTTAAGAGGCTGCTGCTGCTGCATGCTCAGCAAAACTCTCTCGCAAATGCGCTTTTTGTACAGCGCCTTTACGGTTGCGATGACACCCTGGTCGAGAGGTTGACTTTCTGCTGTAGTGTTGGCAGGCAAAAACTTTAGATTGACTGCGGTCAACTTCGGCTTGACGTTGTGGGCCGTGCAGTTGTCGAGGATAAGCACGACCCGCTGCTTCTCGGCCACCATATCCTCTTCAAACTTGCAAAGCCAGCTGGTGAACAAATCCTGCGTCATCCACGCCTCTTTATTGGCTTTGTAGGTCACTGGCAGGCACTCTAGCTTTTTAGAGCAACGTGGCCTTGCCGATTTACCTATGACAAAGAGGCGGCGCTTGTCGCTCCCATCCAAATTGGCGCAGAACAATACGGTTATGCGCTCCTTTGAGACCTATCGACCGGAGCAGGCTTCGCCTTTCAGCGCAAGCGTGCGGTTGGGAAAAGTTTATAAAATAAACCAGTTTCATCGGCATTATAAATGTCTCTGTCAGTATAGGTCGACAGCATACTCTCCAAGTTCAAGCGAAGCCAAACTTCGATAGACTCGTCATCGACAGCGCCGCTTTGTCCGCACACCACTTTGCAGCTGATGCCATGGCGATCTTTGAAACGCTGAATCCACCCGTTGAGTGGATTGAAGTCGTCGTGGCATAAAAAGCTCCGAGACACTTGGCCGTTTGTTGGAGCATGGGGCCACTTACTGGGATGCTCTAAGCCCTAACTTCGCGGAACCACCTGAACAGCGCTGCGTCCACGTCTTCGTATTTTGACTTACGTATTCTCTTCCGTGACAGGGAAGACGAATCTTGCTGCAGTTGCTGCCGCAGTTTGTCCTTCTTTTTGTAGATGGTTGACACGGTCGTATCGCAAACGCCATATTTCGCCGCCACCAACGCCTTCTTGAGGCCACTCTCAATGTCTCTTATGACGCATTCCTTAATCTCCAGCGATAAGGCACGGCGTTATTTCACACCGCTTGAAGACGCCGCCGACGCCATGGCGACAGGAGCTACGCAACACACGTGCTCTGGGCTCTCAGACGGCAACGACACGGCGAAGCGCCCACAGCAAATCCAAAGAGGCAAAAGAAGGAGGTGGACAAAAAAAAACCATGCTACCACTTCTCTCCCCCATTCCGCGCAGCGCGCACCCGGATTGGACGCTGCCACGGTCGCGACGGTGACGAAAACACGCTTCCTCCTTCCAATGTCTCCCGCCCTACTGTACCCTCTCTTCTACTCCGCAATGTTTGACTTTTCGCGGCGGTCTCCACGTGCGCCCTTCCGCTCACACTCCCAACGTTCGGGCGCGCCGGGAACGCCGCCGGGAAACCGTGCCGACCGTGCTCCGTTCGCCTATTTTATGGTCGCGCGCCTAAAAACTCCGCGCTATAACCGATATTCTCCTTCGCGCGCCTACGCAATAAACGGTCGGCTTATACATTGAGTTCTAGGGGCGACATATCGGTGGTCAGAAAAACGAACGTTATAACCGGTCCCGCGCAAACAGCGGTTACGTTATAAGTGGTCTGCACTGTATATTAAACTTACATAGTGAAATGAAGTACACTGATTTCAATAAACCACTTTTAAATAATATGACGGTTATCAATAAGAAAAAAATAACTTTTTCGTACGCGCCACACTTGCGACTGAAGCCGGCACCGCCGATGCCAAGAAATCCAGAGGGCCGGTCGTTGTCCGACAAGTGCGACGACAGAGCAACGGCGTAACGTTTAACTTTGTGTGACTTTTAGCTTGTATGTATCTTTACGTTAACGTGTTACAGGATACGAGTTTGCGTTTACCGTCCTACCGGAACGTGCCTCTTCCAGCGTTTTGAGCTCATCATACGCAAACAATATTCCTTTAGGTTTTCGCAAACCATAAATGGCGATGCTAACTGCATTTAAACTGCATTTAATTTACATAGGAATGAATCACAATTGCAGCAAAATCGCGAGACTTTTTTTTCACGAAAAAATGAAAAATACAAGGCTGCTGTAACAACAGTGTCGACATTTCGTGACACTTCGTGCAACCACAGTCATGAACATGTTGGCTTACGCGTAATGTTTTTGAGGTGAAAATAAATAAAAAAGCTACTAATCTGCAATAACGCCACTGCGAGGTTTTGGCACCACACGTAAAATGCACAATGTTTCTGCAATAACAATGTTGTGATTGTCTGGTTCATTACGGCCACTCTAGATGGCGCCACCTATACAGCTGGATGGCGGGGGAGGGGGCTGGCATATTTTCAGTTTTTATGTTCCAGGCCATTCCAGCTTTGGTAATCTGGCTGAAACAATGTAATCGCTATTGGTGCTCGCACTTTGGCCTATTTTAACTCGATGGCTAGAGTATTCGCAATGCAGATACCATGAGCTCTGTCGAAGGTGGACCGTACAAGGCGGCCGATTCATGCTGTCTGACATTTGGTGCCTTTGTGCCATACTATTTGTATAGTGGCTAGCCACTATATTATTTGCATTTTAAACTTGAAAGTCGCCCCGCCGCGGTGGTCTAGTGGCTAAGGTACTTGGCTGCTGACCCGCAGGGCGCGGGTTCGAATCCCGGCTGCGGCGGCTGCATTTCCGATGGAGGCGGAAATGTTGTAGGCCCGTGTGCTCAGATTTGGGTGCACGTTAAAGAACCCCAGGTGGTCTAAATTTCCGGAGCCCTCCACTACAGCGTCTCTCATAATCATATAGTGGTTTTGGGACGTTAAACCCCACATATCAATCAATCAAACTTGAAAGCCAAAGTGGTGGCTCTAGCCAGCCTCGGCTTTGCTCGCCGTGAAGGTGAGTGACGTCACGGGTAACATGATGTGCCAGCATGTGCGCCAGAACAGCTTATCTCCGCTAAAAGGCCAGTGGTGGCAGCGATGTTTATGTCAGCGCGGACGCATGGCCCCAGCGTCCAGCAATCTTGCGACGCATCTGTTTGGGGTTTCGCGCATGCGCAATACCGCCACCCTAACGTCCTGGGTACGCAAGCCGCTTGGATACCCAACACTAAAACTCCGAAATAGCTCATTCTGTTGGGTGTTTACGAGCGCTCCGAAAAGAGGGTGCGCGTTATATTTGTGAAATTTGAGCCCAGTGACTACCTTCGGTTCGTCCTTTAGAAGCTTATTGTCTTCGTGTCAAAGCGCTCGCGCATCCAAGTGATCGCATATTCGAACATGAGAAGCAAAGTAAAAACGCTCAAGCGGACAGAAAACCACGTCCACGTGCGTCGAAAACCTTCACATGCCTCCACCTTCACCGAATTCATCCCATTTTGTATTCCAGTTTCGTAGAAAATTCTATTTATTCATGCAAAGCTTTGAAAAAGAATTCGCACATTTTCAAAAGTTGTTTCACGGGACCGACCAGCAGAACTGACACGAGGGGATACACCAGCAGTTTTAGCAGTGGATACAGCCACCCGTGCTGAAGCAAAATACGTTGGCACATGCCGACTCGCTGCTGCTGCACCTTCTGCTTCCCGTGTTCTCGTTGATCGTAATCCAAACCAGGCTCTCGATTAAAGCATCCTGAATGAGGCCATGAAGCTTCTTCATGCTACACGGGTCGTTTGCAATTTGAGCCGATGCGAGCTACCTGCCGACGCCTTTGCTGCTTGCCGTGTTGAATCTGCGGCTTGCTGTCAAAATCACGTGGGTTTAGCAAGCGCAGGCAAAGCCATCAAGCGAGAAGACAATCCACTTTCGTGGGGCGGAAAATTTAGTCCCCAACCGATGTTTTTTTTTTTTTTTGCGTCAGCCTCGCGTTGGGGTTTTCCGGCCACTTTTATGGCGAACTGGGTGAACTTCGATGAGTTTTGCCGCTTTCGCTACCTTCGAAGCGACCCTCGAGTGTGGCGTGAAAGCGTAGCGTGGTCTGACAGTGAGTACGAATCATATAAATCAATCCAGCAAATCACATGTTGGCCGGCAGGTGATCAGCGTCCACAGTGCGAGCGCTCATTTCGGAAGGGGACAACGCCGGGCATGTGATACTTCTGGCGTGGGTGGTGTTAGTGATATTTTATGTCGTGTGTAGCGACTTCATATCTATACGAAGCCATAAGTGGACTATGTCAGCAAAAAGGAGGCTAGCGAAGGTGGAGGAAACGTTAGTGCTGTTACAGCACTTCGCAGACAGCAACATTATGTCCCTTATGATGGCAGCTCAGACGATGGAAATTGCCAGGTTTATTTTCTAAGCTCAAAAGAATGTCAGTGCGCCCAGGCCATCTGGAAGTGTCCACTGAACTATTTAATGCAATTTGTCGAAGTAGTGCAGAAATATTCACCCGGAAGCTTTCTGCGTTGGCTGCATGGTGGCGCTACAGGTGCGTGGCTCCGAGATCGTTGACGTATTCATATAGCACACTGCCTCTTGCGTTCTGATTGCGAACTGCCTCGGTATCTGGCGACTTCAAGCCAGAGGACCAGAGTGCCCAACGCAACACGCCATGAGAAAAATACCTACATAGTAATCCAGCAAGCATTTGAAAAATTTTGACCACGTGAACGGTATCATTGATTGATATGATTGATTGATATGTGGGGTTTAACGTCCCAAAACCACTATATGATTATGAGAGACGCCGTAGTGGAGGGCTCCGGAAATTTAGACCACCTGGGGTTCTTTAACGTGCACCCAAATCTGAGCACACGGGCCTACAACATTTCCGCCTCCATCGGAAATGCAGCCGCCGCAGCCGGGATTCGAACCCGCGCCCTGCGGGTCAGCAGCCGAGTACCTTAGCCACTAGACCACCACGGCGGGGCAACGTGAACGGTATCACTAAAACAATTAGGAAATACCTTGAGCATCGATTCACTTCAATGGGTTATGTAGATATAGAAACACCGTACCGTTTTTGCTTAAGGTGAGTGTCGATGCGACAATTTCTATCATTTGCAAGTTCTTTCGCATTCTGACCAAGGCTCGAGTCCAGTGCTGCAAGATGCACCTAGGAAAATATCAGTAGCTGGACCCGCTACATTTTCGGAAAAGACGTAGATATTTGAAAACGAATATATTGACATAAATTTGATTTCTTTTTCACAGCAGCCTTAAAGCCAAAAGCCATTTCCGGTTGACGCGACGTGTGTGCGTTTCTTCAGATTTTTTTTTGCACGTGTGGCGTCCAAGAATGTGCACCTGCAGGTTTAGGGAACAAGTGGGGTACTGTGCATGTGCAACCAAAAATATTAGGGAGTTTTAGTACTGGGTACGCATTCTCTTGGGGCGATGCGGGCTTGGGAGCGCGCGGCGTTGCGTGCCCAACCCATACACAACCGGAATGCCTTTTAGTTGGCGCCACGGTGGCACGCACACAAACGCAAGCCGCACGAAGGTCACAAGTGCTCGCAGCACCGTAGCGTTTTGTCGCGTAAGTATTATTTAATTATTTTTATTTAACATGTAAAATGAAACATACATAGTGATCAGGACACTTTTTTTATCGTGTACAGTATCCTGGTATACGCAAAAAAGTGAAAAATACAAGCTTACTATAACGACAGTGTCGACATCTTGTGACACTTCGCGCAATCACAGTCATGAACTTGTTAGCTTACGCGTAATGTTTTTGTGATGAAAACAAATAAAAACGTTACTCATTTGTATAATTGTCGCTGCGCAGTTTTTGCATCATATGTACAATGCACAATGTTTCTGCAATAACAATGTTGTGGTTGTCTGTTTCAATATAGCCGCGCTAGATGGCGCAACCTATTCAGCTGGTCGGGGCTGGCATATATTTAGTTTCTATGCTCCAGGCCATTCTAGCTTTAGTAATCTGGCTGAAACCGTGTAATCGCTATAAGTGCTCGCACTTTGGCTTATTTTAACTCGACGGCTAGAGTATCCGCAGTGCGGATACTGTGAGTTCTTGCGAAGGTGGACCTTACAAGGTGGCCAATTCATGCTGTCCGAGATTTCACGCCTTTGTGTCTTGCTAATTTTATAGTGGCTAGCCACTATAATATTTGCGCTTAAAACCTAAATGTCAAAGTGCAGGCTCTGGCCAGCCTCGGCTTTGCTCGCCGTGAAAGTAACATGATGCGCCAGCATGTTACTTTACGCCGGGGCAGCTTATCTCCGCTAGGAGGCCAGTGGTGGCAGCGTTGTTTATGGGCGCACAGACGCATCGCCCCAACGATCTTGCGACGCATCTGTTTGGGGATTTCGCGCATGCGCAATACTGTCACCCCGACGTCCTGCATACGCAAGCCGCTTGGGTACCCAGTACGAAAACTCCCTTGGGTACCCAAGCGGCTTGCGTACGCAGGACGTCGGGGCGGCGGTATTGCGCATGCGCGAAGCTCCGAAACAGATGCGTCGCAAGATCGCTGGGCCGATGGGGCCATGCGTCCGCGTGGTCCACCTTAGCAAGAACTCACGGCATCCGCACTGCGGATACTCTAGCCGTCGAGTTAAAATAAGCCAAAGTGCGGGCACTTACAGCGATTACACGGTTTCAGCCAGATTTGGCCTGGAACATAGAAACTAAAAGCCATACGCCAGCCTCGACCAGCTGAATTAGGAGGCGTGATCTAGCGCGGCCATAGTGAAACAGACAACCACAACTTTGTTGTTGCAGAAACATTGTGCATTGTACATCTGGTGCAAAAACTGCGCAGCGACAATACTACAAATGAGTAACCTTTTTTATTATTTTCACCTCAAAAAACATTACGCGTAAGCTAACATTATCATGACTGCGGTTGCACGAAGTGTCACAAGATGTCGACACTGTCGTTGGAATAACCTTGTATTTTTCACTTTTTTGCGTATACCAGACTACTGTACAGAATATAAAAAGTGTCCTGATCACTATGTATGTTTAATTTAACATTCTAAATCATAAAAATACTTAAATAATACTTACGCGACAAGACGCTATGGCTCTGCAAGCGCGTGTGAACATCATGTGGCTAGCGTTTGCGTGCGTGCCACCGTGGCGCCAACTAAAAGGCATTCCAGTTGGGTATGGGTTGGGCACGCAACGCCGCGCGCTCCCAAGCCCGCAAGGACCCAAGCGAATGCGTATCGAGCACTAAAACTCCATATTTAGAGTGTTCGCTCCTTGTGGTGCAGTTGAACTGTTTTCGGTGCGCATTTACTGATAACGGCCACAAATCTGTAGGCGAGAGCACGGTGGTGAAGTGTTCACCTCCAGTATTTGCTAATGCAGATTCCGTGGTAGAGTGCAAGCATTGTCTGTTTAAAAACGAGGAATTGGACAGATTTTTTTTATTTTTTTATTTACAAATACTGCTGGCCAGAGGCCAAAGCAGGAAGGGCAAGATAATACAGTTGTCATACACATTTCAAAACAACATCAACAATAAAGAGAGTAAAAAGTGGAAAGCGTGACATATTTATACAAAAGCTACAAAAGGAAAGTGTGGGGAGGGAAAAGAGGAAATAGTTGGAATAGTTAAAAAAAACAACTTCAAATTTCATCGTAAATAAGATTGGGAGAGTGTAAACTGCTTGCAGGCAAATAGTTCCGCTCTTCATTGGTACGAAGAAAGAAGGAAGATTTGAACAAGTTAGTACGAGCAAAATATGGTGTTAAAGAAAGTGCGTGTGAATGCCGAGTCTGGCGTGTTCTTAGTGGTGTGAGGTAGGGGTCAGGGTTCAGAGCAAACTTGCGGTTAGAAAGTTGGTACAAAAATTTGAGACGTAAGAATCTGCGTCTCGACTGCAAAGATGTGATACCATTTGAAAGCATTACAGTAGTTACAGAACTACCAGGCTTGTAAAGAGAATAAATGAAGTGAACTGCCCTCCGCTGAATTTTTTCTAATGCATCAATGTTAGTTTTAGTATAAGGATCCAAGGCAATGCATGCATATTCTAATTTAGGGAGAATCAAGGATTGCTAAGCTAAAAATTTCACTTTCGTAGGAGCTTCCTTAGGTTTGTGCCTTAGCATGCATAATTTGAGGAAAGTTAAACAGAATACAATTAGGTGCAAAAAGTTGAACGTTAACAGGTGGGTTTACACAATTTACTACATCGTTACAGTATATAAAGAATAGTAGGGGATCGAGTACACTGCCCTGTGGGACACCTGAAGTAACCGGCAGAAGAATTGAGTTCTGATTAATAATGCACACAAACTGGGAGCGATCAGACAGGTAGTTACAAATCCAGGCTAATAGAAAATTTGGAAGTCCAATAAGCTGTAATTTAACCATAAGTTTATCATGGGGGTGCAGTCGAAAGCTTTGCAGAAATCTAGGAATATGACGTCTACTTGGCCACCCTTATAAATCACATATGCAAGAGAATGAATGACTGTACATAACTGAGTTGTTGTCGACAAGCCCTTTTGAAAACCATGCTGATACGGAGATAAAAAGTTATGCTCATCTAGGTGTTTTGCTATGAATGTTGTGACAATGTGTTCTAACATTTTGCTACAAGACGATATAATCGAAATTGGTAGATAATTGAAGACAAGAAGAGGGTCTCCCTTTTTGGGAATTGGCTTGACACGAGCCGTTTTCAATTCTTTAGGTAACGTTGCAGTACGGATTGAAGCTTCAAAAATTGTAACAAGGTATTTGAACAAGAGCTCGGCATACCGTCGAAAAAATTCGTACGGTATTCCTTCTGGCCCACCGGAGGATTTTACTTTTATTCGAATAACCATGTTTAAAACTCCTTCGTATAAAATTAAATTTCCTGGTGGTGTATCTGCGGAATCATGCACAAAAGCCACAGGCTGAGAAGATTGACAAAAAACACCATGAAAAAAAGAGTTAAAATGATCAGCAATCGCTTTCGCATTCGATACCAGAGAACCGTTCACAGAAATTTGTTCTACGTTCTTTTTGCGATCGCTAATGTAGGCTCAAAACTTCTGCGGATCATCTTTATTAAATTTAGCCAGTGTGGTATTGAAATAAAAGCTTTTCTCGCGTTTAATCGCTTCGTGTAAAGCAGACCGGACTTCACCTAGGCGCTGGGAAGCTGCCCTCTTTTTCCTGAGCCGTTCAGCCTTTCGTTTTAGATGCAGTATAGGTATCGTGACCCACGGAGTGAACTTAGTGCGTTTTTTTAGCTCATAGGGAATGAATTTATCTAAACAAAACGTACAGATGTTCTTGAATTTCTCCCAAAGGTGTTCCACATTGTCACCACAAAACTCAGCCAGGTGATCATCCAAAAACTCAAAAATACGCGAATCTTGAGCGTGCGCAAAGTTTTTACCAGCTTTTGCGGTATTCACATCCCCAGAACGGTTTATATTCAAGGGGAACGAAACACTAATCAAACTGTGGTCCGATATGCCAGGGGTTAGGCACACGTCGCACTGAGCAATTGATCGGTGTAAAAATACCAAATCAAGCAATGAAGATGTAAACTCTGTAACACGCGTGGGTTCAACCACAACTTGCACAAGACTGTGATCAATCATAATATCAAACATACAAGAAATATTGACAGAGTCAGAGCCTGCTTCTAATCTTTCCCAGTCAATGCCTGGAAGATTGAAGTCTCCTGCCAATATTACTTTTCTCTCGATGAATTGTAGCATGTGCGCATGCAGCTTTGTCAGATAATCGCTTGTTGCATCAGGAGCTCGGTAGGCTGCGTACAACACGAAATTCTGGCAGCCAAGTGTCACATTTAAACACAAGCACTCGAGATCGGGCACATCAGATAGCAACGTAGCTTTTATGCAGTCTTTCAGAATAACTGCCACACCACCCCCCCCTAGTTGCCCTGTCCTTCCCGAAAATTTTGAAACCCGGCGGCACCACATCATCACTGACGAAAGTATAAAGCCACGTCTCGGTAAGGACAACTAGGTGAGGATCTTGTGCCAGAAGTGTAGCTTCAAGATGCTCAGTTTTGTTTGTAATACTACGAGCGTTTATATTTAGTAGTCCTACACGTTGGTTGTTCATGTGTCATGCGCTTCCATTATCACTACTTTCATGAGCATTGCTCAGAACACCTTCTGCGTTCACTGCATGCGTATGCCGTTTCTTTTGAGTAATTTTTCTACGTTCGTTCGCCGTTTTGTTCCAAACAAAAACTTCTTTGTCAACATGCAGTTTATCGTGAACTAGATAAACGTTTTTACCTTGGGATTTTTCATCTTTTGCACTGTCCAAAAGCAGTTTTTTTTATTAAGGTTTGCTTGGAATAGTCGTTTTGAACGAATATTTTAGATCCCATGAGTTTTTTTGCATTCTTTAGTACATCAGATTTTATGTTGAAATCTTGGAAGAACAAGATGACGGGTCTTTTTGTACCGGGTTTTCCAATTCTATGAATACGCCCTACCGATTTGCACGTGACACCAAGCTTATCTTTAAACGTCGCGTCAAGTACTTTCTGCTTTAATTCCGCTTCAGTTTTTTGGGGCTTTCAGAAATACCAAAAACCACTAAATTCGAGCGCCTACTTCTATCCTCAAGGTCCGTAAGTATATGCGTCTGAAAGCTAACTGATGTTTGGTATGTTGAAACAAGATTGTCAAGCACGTCTAGTTTGGGTGATTTGGTCTTAAGTTCAGTAATATGTTTTTCAATACCATTGAACCGCTGCTTGATATCCACAAACATGCCCTTAAAGCCACAGATTTCATTGCGCAATTCGTTTTGACCTTCTAAAACCTTAAGAAGTAGTTCTTCGACAGCAGGTCCGGGATTAGATTCAATGTCACCCCACAATAACAACCGCATGGCACAAAATAATTCGTAAGCAATCGCAGAGCACTGGTTGGGGCACGGCAGGACTATAAGAAAGCGCGAATCGTTCTTAAAGAAACCAAAACAAGGACCAACCTGCACAAGGCAGAAGAACGGCTTGATTAGTGACATGCCGCTGCCATGCCCGCCGTGCCCAATGAAGTTGAATTTCAGGAGGGGTTCATATATAGGCGTTGTATCCGCTGACGTCACGGTTTGGACAGTGATAGCTGAGGAAGGACGAAGGGTGATGTCGCTTGATGTTGCATCATTTTGCAGCAAATGCGTTGCCGCATAAGCTTGTTGTTGAAACGTCGGCGAGGTCGAGTTTGGAAAGTAGCAGCACTGCATAGCCAATCCTGCGCTGAAGAGCCCCTGCACAAGGCAGAAGAACGGCTTGATTAGCGACATGCCGCTGCCATGCCCGCCGTGCCCAATGAAGTTGAATTTCAGGAGGGGTTCATATATAGGCGTTGTATCTGCTGACGTCACGGTTTGGACAGTGATAGCTGAGGAAGGACGAAGGGTGATGTCGCTTGATGTTGCATCATTTTGCAGCAAATGCGTTGCCGCATAAGCTGGTTGTTGAAACGTCGGCGAGGTCGAGTTTGGAAAGTAGCAGCACTGCATAGCCAATCCTGCGCAGAAGAGCCCCTGCACAAGGCAGAAGAACGGCTTGATTAGCAACATGCCGCTGCTATGCCCACCGTGCCCTACTTAGAGCCATACCTACAAAAAAAGAAAGCCATTATACATGTTATGTCCCTCCTTCCTTATCATGTGGTGGCCTGATCATATAAGTATGTATTCGCGATTATTATCGTAACATTATTGTTTTATTTGGGATTCTTCCAGTCTCTTCGTTTTATATTCTGTTCAGTTGGTACGAAACTCTGCTAATGTTTCCATAGCGTTAGTTTTCTTCAATAAACCATATTTACACTGATATCATTTGGTAGGTTTAGAGAGAACTTACCGAGATAATGTTGTGCCTTATAAAAAGTTTGCCGTTGTGAGGAAGCACCATTTGTACTGATTGAAGCGCAGGTTCTCGCACCGTTTGTTTTTGTTTGTGATTGTACCCCAAACCAAGAAGCCATAATTAGTTATTAGTTATAAATAGCACTGCGGAAAACAATTATAGACGTATTAGGGCCTCCAAAATGAACAAGGTGCCGCGTCACTAATGTTCGCGGCTGCATTACTTATCGAAATTTGTTGCGACATTCATTGGCAATGTAGCGCCGCATTTCAGGGAAACGCTTGGGCAAAACTGTGTACTGCAATACTTTGAAGCTCTGAATGGTCGTTCTAACTGAAAAAATTGTTCAGGATTCTAGCTTTAGAGTCTGCAGATTCTGGACCCCATGCCCACCACAGGCACTACACATTCAATTCTGGTTTGCACGGTTGTTCATATCTTGATGCAGTCGAAATTATGTAGTACTGAATATTCCGAAACGTATATAGTTGTAAATGCGATCAGTAATATTCAACCACGATGTGAACGCATGGGGAAAAGTTGATTTGTATTACAGCTGATTAAGCCTATTTTTTATTTTGCTGCAGATACTCAGCATGAGGAAGCCAATTTTTGGAGGCCCAAGGTATCATTTCATCATTCTCTTCCGGAGGAAGCAATGCCACTGTCCTCTGAAGAGGGCGGTGAATTGATCAAGGACTCATTTTTTAGACATGCCTCAATGTAATAAATAAATTTGAACCTAATTAAGGTATACTCGACAATACCTACATATGTTTTAGCTGTAATACAAGAAGGGAATGGCAAAAACACCACCCCACAACTTATTGAGCATCACACGCGTAATTGAAAGATTGAAGACTCCTTCCCCACCTGTCACAAGCTGATTGCTGATGCACTTTACTTCGCTTCAATCGACGTCATAACTTCTGTGCTACAGTACAAGACTAAGAATACTGTGTCGTATATCTCCGTTAGCTTCATTGTTTGTTGATTCATTAGGTAACTTGCTTCGTTTTCACTAAGGCTATAATATTCTACAAGACAGTTTTGCAGCGAAACCAATATTTATGCACCAAGTGGCGTTTGCTTTGTCATCCCTACACTGCACGTGAAAGGGAACCATCGCTATATGAGTAGCCTTTGTGCTGATAAGCTGACTTGCGCTTATTAAACCTCGTTTGGTGCTCAAGAAATGCCGACAGAGGGACGTCAACAAGCAAGGGCAGTCCCCTTTTGGTTGTTCGCATACTTGTTTGGCTAGTTTCTGAGCTGCCATAGAATTAAAAGCTTTCGTGAATTACATGTCCTTTTGTGAGCCTCAACCAGCCCACTCACCAACGAACCCCAGCTGGCAGCGAGACGATCGACGCGGCGATTGCTGAGGTTTTCTAGAAGAGAAACTGCCCCGAAGAGGATGCCTGAGAAGTACGTTTATTGTCTTTCTTTTGGCTTGCGTAGTGTCAAGCCAATCAGTTTGTCATGTTCCGTGGTAGTTCAGGCATTAATGGTAAAAAAAGTTCATTATCTGATCAAATGCTACGCCATGCGCTGCCTAGCAACCCAAAGGACCTAATATCGGCATGCCCTTACTTAAAATTTGTTCCCGGTTGCTATGTGACGTTCATGGTGCTTTTTAGCACCTGTTTTAGAGGCCCCCGGGCTAAAGGCGCAGCTGGTCGTACGTGAGAGTCGCTGACATACCGTGAATTTGGTGAAAAATGGCACGGCGGGGGGGGGGGGGGTCGTTACAAATGGGGGAGGGGGTTGATGCCGAAAAAAAATAAAAAAACGCTGTTTCGGCAGTTCTCATCGGGGGCACGTGTGAGTGTGACATGCAGGTGCATACGCTCCTTGTGCACTCCAGTGTGTGGTTAATGTACTTATGGCGACGCCATAAGTACATTGCTGTCACCATTTTGACAGCAATTTCTCAAGCAAAACCAGGTGCCCTCACTAAGTTAGGAGTAGAATTAAGAGAATGTTTCGGAGGTCAAACTACGGAGCTCTCCCCCCTCTCCTATATAAAGGGGGAGGGGAGCGTGCTGTCACGATTCTGAGATACGGGGCACTGAGAATTTTTTTTTCTCTCCTTCAACAGCGCCTCTCTGTGTCCCTCTAAAACCTATGCTCATTTGTTCGCATCCCCTACGGCATGGTGCTTTACGCGCAAGGACTAATTGCGCTAGAAATCACAACAATCCCCTTTGGTTTGCATGCTTTGGACCATGCATTACTGCCTCACCGGGCCAGCTGCTCTTCATTACACACACTGCCGGAATGCGAATCTGGCTGCAAAACTCTCTCGCGCAGGTCAGATCACAGTCCAACCATGAGACATCCTTCGAGGTACATGTGTAAATAATCCTCCGCTGCTACATGTCGTTTACTCTCGTCTCATTCAGCGATGCCCCCTGTTCCGTTGTAATTTTCTTAAGCCAGACAGCGGTCATCGCTAGCAAGTCACCTTTATTTTCATCTACTTCTTTATAGTTTACCAATTTAGAAGCCATTCATTTCCTACCACTCTTTTGCACGCCACTCTAACTGTCTGGAAGAGGACACCGCAACTTGCACACACACGAGGAAAGGGGATGAAAAGAGGACAAAACTAAGGATATGACGCAACGGGAAAAAGGAAACCCTACCTAACTAGTTCGGACGTGCCAACTGGTTGAGGAAGGAGTGCGAAAAGTGTTGTCGCGATTCAATGAAAGGCATTGAGCAGGGTCTTTTTTTATTTTTATTTTTTTGCTGCGCAAACAAATGTATTCTCTCTTTCAACAACACCCCTCTGTCTTTCTCTCTCTTTCTCTTTCACTCGAAACTTCTGCACACTTGATCCTCCCCTTGCCAATTCTATTCTTGCGGCCGGACTGCTGTTCGTACTGAACACGTCTTGGTTAACCAGTAACCTTTTTCTATGCCATCAACATTTCTCCCATTCGCGCAGGTACTTCATGCTCCGTAGTGAGCTGCAAGAATTATGCGCTTTCTAACCACCATCTGTGCTCTGCAGCAGATTGCTTTCAACGCTGCAAATCACTCACGTAGGCTACCTGGCCAGCTACTCTTCGTGACAAACAGTGCAAGAATGCGAGGTCCGGTGACGAGCTCTGTCCCGGATGTGAAACCACAAGTGAACCGCGATTCCTTTCATGCACATGTGCAAATGACCTGTTGGCCGCTGTAGTTCACTCCTACCTTTTTTGCTGATGTTCATTATTCAGACATAATATCATTAGGCTATGGAGTGGTCTTCATATCGAAATATGGAGTCGCTTTTCTTTATTTAGCCGATTACTGCTGCCACTCTATTCCGTAACATACCCTGACACAAGGGATCTATCCACAAAAGATTTTAACTTCTCTCTAGAAGAAATTGAGGCTAATATCCCGTAAATAGAACTTGAGAACTGTGGAGTAAATACTAGGTATTGTCATATATCATAACTTTTAGGATATGAAACGCTACTCTGTCTCTCATTCTAAACACACACCCCCACACACACAAACACACACACACACACACACACACACACACACACATATATATATATATATATATATATATATATATATATATATATATATATATATATATATATATATATATATATATGACGTTATGATGAATGGGAGACGTGGCCTGGCTAATACACCATGTTTATTCTTTTCTGACTTCTTCCTCTTCAGCTTCTACCAACCATCGCTTAATACGTCACACGATTTCCCCTCCCTCGAAAGAAGGCATGGATTACAAACAAGAAAAGGTAGACAAGGAGAGGTTAAAAAGTCACAAATGTCAAAATTCTCAATAGGTTCTCTGCTCCAGGGAAGTTCCGTAAACTTTCAAAGACTTCAGGGGAGAGTGCAGCAGTCCGGTTAACGCAGGAGTTCTGGTGGGCGAGACTAGTGGTTGCGTCCTGGATAACACAAAATGCTTTGGACACAGAGATAAAGGTAATCACCACTGGTATTCTTGTGAAGAACGAACGAGGTTCGAACATCTTGCAGAATCTACAGTTCCGATATTGTACGCATCGAATTCCTCGTCGTGGGTGACACACAGGCCGTGCAGGCAGCTTGCGTGTGCGTTGATCGAGGTTGATTGCGCGCTGACTGTGTTCCTGCCTAGTACAAGGGGTGCTTTTGAGGCTTTTGGAGATTTTTCTATAGCCATGTCGCAGATGTTCTGATTGAAGGCGCATTTTCGATCTCTGGTGGATAATGTATCCACGATGATAGGCCTTTTCGCATTGTTCTTCGAGCCTTAAGAGTGGTTTCGATGAAGTTCTCTTTCGTCGTTAAAAGTGTTGAGGTATACGTTGACGTTGTCGTTTCTTGATTTCGTCTACTTGCTTGTAGTGTGACATTGATCATGGTGTGCCCGGATTCTTAGCAAGCCCATCGCAGGCTTCTACGACGCCAACCAATGCAGCTGTTTCTGGCGCAAGACATTGTGGTGTGTTTCGCGCACTTGAATCTTCTGTATTCATAAACTGCTCATTGTTGGTCGTTGCCTGTAGGGTATTTGTGTCATCAGAAGTCGCACCTACGCTTATGTTTTCAGTGTTGGCAGTGAGGTCGTGCACTGGATTGACGTCGCTTCGTTCTTGGGATTGATGAACACTAGACGCTTCTGCAAAAGACTTTTCTTCACAAGATGCTGGTTGTGAATGCTTCTGTCTTTGTGGAACTGCTTAGCCGAATACCAAGTCAGTTTGAAAAGTACGCATGCGGCACGAAGTATTTAATGCATACGAGTCATCAATGGTGGACTGAATTCTTTTATGCAGCGGAGAGTTAAGCATTGGCGATATTTGCATGGATGAGGAACCAGGAGGAAGGTTGGGAAAACGACAGCGTGGTCTTTCCATGAGCATGTGGCTAACATCACCTGAAGGGAATTGTAAATTCATGCTCTGTGCTCGAAAGCGTGAAGGCTGCCTATGGCTGCGATGACTGAGTTCGAATGCGCTTAGAGAGTGTGTTCTAATCGAATCTTCATTAGAGCCTAAAAACCAGGCAATTATTTCTTCTTTTATCTTTTGCCAAGACTCGTCATTGTTGAATATGTGGGTGAGGGAAAATTTAAAGCCTCACCGGTGACGTAGTCGCTGAAGTTCGTAACCATCTCCCGTTCCGACCAAGATGCAGTGGTAGCGTGGAACTCGAACAGGACGAACCAGTCCTGTACAGGTCCATCGTCCGCTGCTCCGGTGTACTTGGGAATGGGAAGGTCAGTCGAAGATTCTGTCATGGTGCTGGTCACTGTATGCGGCTAGGAGATGATTCCGTAGTCGATGTATGGTCGGGGCGTCTTGTGGAGAACTGCGTCGATGATGAAACACTGATGAAGTGGCTGGGAGGTCTTCATCCTGCCGACTCGTGTGACGTTACGATGAATGGGAAACGTGGCCTGGCTCATACTGATGCTGATGCTGATGACCTCTGATGGATGGCGCTTACCCACCAAGGGGGATGGGCCAAGAACCGGGCGGCAGGATACTTAAATGAAACTAAAATGAAAATGAAGCCAATCTTAAAAAGTTGCTTAAAATATTACTACCGAAAAAAACGAAAATGTTTGCTGAGCAAGTGGTCGAACCATCTTTTGTTTTTGAAAGACATAACTACGAATTATAAACTGAAGATCTGAAAAGGTAGGGGTTCACTAGCACGGTAATCTTTTAGTTGCGTTGATGTAATCAAACACAGCGGAGCATACATTCCTGTGGCAGTAACCAAATGAAGTTCCGCCAAGTGATAAAATTATTGGTAGCATACGCCATGTTTATTCCATTCTCACTTCTTCCTCTTCAGCTTCTACCAACCATCCCTACCTTCTTACGTCACATATATATATATATATATTTATTTATACATACCCAAGAATATTGAATGAAAGCAAAGGTCATGTTGTTCGGCGCCCATCAATAGACAAGAGGGCAAAAACACATTAGGAATAATAAACAAATAAAGTAAAGAAACTATAAATGCGATCTGGCCTTCACAATATGTCGCATTCACCCATAATTCACAGGCGGAAGCTACGAATTGATATTGACTGTGTATACCGACGGCAAAAGTGAAGTGCGTTGTGTGAAATTGATGAGATACTTGAGCATTCCTGCTCACTATCTGAACAATTTTAGACGCGACATCTCGCTAAAGCAAGAATCGCTGCGTAGTCTCCGGTCTCAGCTGCGCACAAGTGTGTGTATACATAAGCGAAGGAATCGGCTGAGCAAGTGCATCGCACATACCATGCTACCTGTCGTTGTCAAATTCTGTCTTAGGAAGTTATTCATGAAAGAAAAAATAACTTAAGGGGCTTACTATTTAGGGGGCGAACATGCAACTTCAATTGCCCGAAGAGATGTTAGAGACCCCGCATTCGCCATTTGGAAACCTGAAACAAGCTCTGAACTTATCTTTTATAACGCTCTTTCGCATCCAACACCACCACGTTCACGTTAATATGTTTTTACCGGAACAGTGGCCGGCGACTGCTCGCGACTGACCGGCGACTGCCCACGCAGGCAGCACGCGCGGCCTACCAAAGGGACCGATAACTGCTCAAAACAAGAAATGAGATGACTGCATGGATAGAAAGATCGTTCGCTATAGTTCCAAACAAGCCATCTTTTTCTCGTGAGGAATACAGTTGTAATTCCTTTCTTAATTGAAAAAATCACACCATATCTATATAAATAGTGATGATGAATGGGGCGAAGCGCCTGTCAGCCTGTCCGTGCTTCCATCCATTCGTTCGTTCTTCCTTCCGTTCGTCCGCGAGACCATCCCTTCAATCATCCATGCATCCGTCCAACTGTCCATGCGTTCGTACGTGCGTACGTAGTGAACACTACAAGTACCGTCATCTCGCAACCCCTCTAGCCCATACCCACATTACGCGTTCGTCCGTCCATCTGCTAGTTTGTCTATCCACCAGTTCATGCGTCCGTCCGTGCGTCCATCTAGTGAACACTCCAAGTAGCGCCATCTCCCATCCCCTGTGGCACATAACCGCTCTAGAGCGGTTATGTGCCACCGGTGGCTACGTACGACAACAACGAAGTAAGGACAGAATCCCACCCTGTCTTAGGGTGTGATTTCCATGGAAAGCCCAGTGGAGTCCGTCAAAAAAACTTGAAGTTATAATCTCCAGATTTCGGTGCCGTGTCCCCCCATTAGATTTTTATTTACACAGAGCTGGTCTGACACATTTCCCCCTTTGTCCGTTTTGCGAAAAATCAGAAACTATTGAACATTACTTTGGCTCATATCGTAACTATGCAATAATTAGGACATGACTTTTAGATATTCCATTTGCGAAGCTAGGTTTAAATTTAACCACAGAAAATTTTCTAAATTTTGGTGCCTCTGTTTTGGGAGATTGCCACAAAGATGTATTTGATGCGGTGTGTAATTTTAGTCAGGACTCTAAACGTTTTTCAACATAAAGCCCACGTTAACTGGTACTCAAAAAAAAACCGGGTCGAAAAGTAATTTTAAAATCTGGATAAATCCGTGACATACCAAATAATCGGGTTTGGCATAACCAGCTGTCTGGTCGGCTTCCAAAATTAAGTTATAGCAATTAGTGTCTACTTTGTTGTTGATTCTTTTTTCTCACTATCTACATCTTTGGTTTCTTTCTTTCTTTAACATACTGTCTTCACTATACAACTCCCCCCCCCCATTTTTGTTGTAAGCAATATTGCAGTTATCGTACATATGAGACTATATGTTCTCTTGGCCAATCCCCCAGAGTGGGTACGAGCCATGGATTAGAGGCTACAAACAAACAAACAATCACACCCTAAGAAGCTCCACCCCTGAAACGAGAAAATAGCCCGTGGCGACACCTGCTGGCAGAAATTTCAGTCATCCTATGTACCCTGGCAGCTGACCATAGACTATAGTGTCTCATGTTTCTCGATGGCTAAGATTTTGAAACGAGGTGGTTTTTCTACCAACAATTTGTGTGAGCAATGACGTGTACTGCTACTCGGCAAGTCCACGCATATGCGCAGCGACGTTTTCCGTGACTTGGCTTGGCTCGTCTGCTGAGAGAGTGACGATGATGGACAAAGCCATCCACAACACAGGTGCAACAACCTTGAGCGCGGGCGTGCGCAACGTGGTACAAATGCAGGACAGCTGCATAAAGACACATAGGCCCATATTCACAAACCAACCTTGGCATTTACTCACGTTTTTTTAAGTTTCTACACTTTATACATGCGTTATAAGGGCGCGGAAATGGTAGGGTGAAATATAACAACAAGATACGTTGATGTAGACTAGCCTACTTTGCTAAGCAAGCGCAATAACGGCCTAAAACCGATGAGAAAAACTAGAGGTAAGGTGAAGGTTGCTTCTTGAATATGGGCCTTACTTTCATTGCAACAGCTTAATATTTTCAAAAAAAATAGTTGTAAAGCTTAGAACAAACGAGGTTAAGCATAGCTCCAGGAACTCTTGAGAAAGAAGAGAAACTACGGCATACCTAAGTTGCCATAACAGCTACCGGCATCGCTATCAATTCTCAACGTTGCTGGATGAAATGCCTCATTCGTATTGAGAGCCTTTCAGATCGAAAAATACGACATATAAGTTGACTGCGTGCTTTTAGAATTACCTGCTGCATCTACGAACAATATAAATGAATAGTAAGCTTTCTGTTACACCAGAAAAAAAACTGGTAGAAAAAAATCTGTTCTAGGTCCCTTCTATATAGGGCTGGACACACACTCAGAAGAGTATTCCAGAAATCAAATACCAATATATATATATATATATATATATATATATATATATATATATATATATATATATATATATATATATATATATATATATATATATATATATATATATATATATATATATCAGGACACACACTAAAACGTTTATTCGAAAAAGAAACAAGCAAAAAACGGGGAGCTGTGGGTGGAGCCCCTAATCCAGGGCTTCACTGGCTTTAGCGGCCCGCTGCGCCTGGTCGAGGAGCGCTAGTTGCACTCCCAGATCCTCGCTGGCGAGCAAAGTCTCCCACTTCTCCCTTGCGGAAATTTTGCCGGCTATTCGCGGCGAGTTAATTGCGGTTGGCCTTTTCCGACAATCCCACGTTATGTGGGCGAGAGTGGGCCTGTCTCCGCACCACGGACAACTATCGCTGTACATCGCAGGGTGAATAGCATCCTTTAACGAAATATTTGGATATGTGTTTGTTCGTATACGGCGCCAGTCATAAGACTTCCGGCCGGGTAAAAATGTGTGTGGTACACTGTACCTTCATCACTCAAGCCGTTGGTTTTCAAGGATATGTCGCGGTAAAAAGGGACTGTCGTCGTAGTGGTAGGCCACTCGGTTGGTTAAAGCACGAGCTGCGCCGTCGGCTCTTTCATCGCCATTGAGTCCTGCGTGACCCGGGCACCAGATGATAGCATGGTCCTGCGTTAGGTCTGGTCGTAATAGGCAAATGGTGTTTTGTGGTAGTCTTCCCGTGAGAAAGAGTCTACATGCGACCATGGAATCGGTGAGAACAAGGGAAGATCGTCCTACAATATCTTTATCTTCAATAGCAAGCGCGATAGCTAAAGCCTCAGCGTTATTCACGGACGTGGCTCGTGCCGTGGCGCCAGTCAGAAGGCTTTAACCCGGGGCCACTCCTACGACTGCGAGTTCGTACTTGTTCGTGCCGCATAGGGTGACATCTGTGTACACCATGTTCGGATTGTTCCCAAATTGCCACTGTAACTTGCGAGGTCGTGCACTCCTACAACTTTTGTGATATCGGGGGCTAACAAATACAAAAATAAAGATTTGTAAGCCTAACATGCTTATTGTAAGAAACGTATGTTTTTGACTTAAAAGAGTATCTCCAAGAACCTTTTGCAATAAGAAGAAAAAATACCGAAATATAAATATATAGAGATGAATTGTGCTGAAATACTTTTCTATTACGGGGATACTTATACTCCACAAGTACAAGATGTGAGTTATGTTGAAACGCATCGAAACTTTTTGGATCAAAATATTGCCTGAAATAGTAACCAACACAGGGGAGTTATAAAAGGGTGGGGGGATACACCGATTTCACAGAGTAGGTGCGCTTTGCCCTTGTGGTTGCTGCACCTTCGCTTCTAGGCTTCATTATCAATGTAGCCTGTCTGCTTGGTAGCCTATTTCAAAAGGTGGTGTTGAAAGGAACAGTAACACCAAACTTCAAACTCGAGATTTGGCGTTTATTCTATTGCTTGGCATGCATAAAAGTATTTCATTTTTTTCGCAAAGTATTAGGAGCGTTTGTACGTGGAAGTGATTTTAGTTTGAGAGCAAATAGCGTCCAAAAGGAACGCGACACGTTCCTCGCCATGCGACATCGATGATAGTTAATGGTGCATTCAGACGACGGATCGAATCCCGATGTGGCGGGACGGACGGCGCGTCACGTGACCTCACATCAGCGATTCCCCTCGTCCGCGACTGGTCCGCGCGGCTCGCGGACGAATGAACCCAACCTGTTTCTCACATCGGGATTCTGGCGGGGGAAAGCCGGTACTTCAGCGGAATAGCTTGGGGTCGGTGGTAACCAGTACACTTTTCGTCTGCTCGCGGCATGTCCTTCATGACTCGCGGACAGCTGCATGACTTGTCGGCATCATCTACGCTTGAGCATTGTTTACTTAGTTTCCAGAGACTTTGTTCTCAGGTGATTAAATATGCAGAAATCACCTTTGGTGGTTCGGGAAATGTCGCCGCCGTCGCTTAACACGCGAGATTCTTAGCCGTCATGGTGGTGAAATATTCCAACTTCTGCAACCGGCGACGTGCCGCTTCTAAAAAAAAGGGCGGGAGACACGTTTAGAAGTTCTACAAGTGGGGAATAATGTAGTTGAAAGAATATCCTGCTAGCAACTCCCTTTTCTCCTGAAAGAATAACACTACTTGTTCATTTGTCACAACACGACAGACATCGTAGCCAAGCTACAGTGAACTAGAAGAGCTTCATTACGAAAGCGTCATGGATGTAATTTGGCTAATCAAATCCCGACCACAGCACCGTGTTGGATGTACTGACCACGCTGAAATGCTTACTGCTAAGATGGTGGCATTTTTCATTACCACTCGGCTGCACTTTTTCGTAAAATCACTCAACCGAGCCAGGATGCAGAAGCGGGAAACGGCAAAATACCTGAAACTTAGCCGCTGTACATAGACTGCTCTTGCCCCCATTTCAGCATTCATATGTCTGCAGGGGAACCGTGTTTGTTATCCATTTTCTCTGTGCCATTCTTGTATTTTTATGCGTACTGTTGTCATAACTTACTGTGCAATAAATTCTGTGCTTTTGCAGAATTCATTTGGAGTCTGTCTGTTACAAACGCCTAGTTCTTTGCAATTTAACAGTTTTATCTGTCATCAAGACCCTCTTAATGTATTTCTGGTATTTTTACTTCACTACGTGTAAGGTAGAGTGCTTGTTTGGTGTATTTAACTTCTGACAATTGTTTTTTTTGTTATTTAGTGAGCTATTTCTGTTCGACATTTTATTTTTTCATAGTCACATCTTTGTTTGTCATTGTATAAATTTTTAATGTATAGCTTTATGTTAAAATGTTTTTATTGTGAAAGCCTTAGATTTCTGTTAATTTCATGGAATACATGAGGTACTCAACATCATTGTAAGGTCCTCAAAATTGTACAGAACATTGAAGTGCTAGCCGGGAAGGGAGCACTGCAGCAGAAGGGTTGGAGGAGGGCTAGAAAGTTAAATAGCAGTGCAAGAGGGGAGGTCGCTGCCATTTGCAATATGAGCTGCCTCTAGAGCTGAAGGTTTTGACGGGTGTGAACAGGAGGCTTCTGGTGTTGGTGAGCCAGGATAACAAGCTTTGGAGGATGCTGTCTATTGTGCTATTCAAGTGGTGATGGGAACTTTCGCAAAGTTCAACAGAAAGTTTCAGAACACATTAACAGAACTTTCAACTAAACTTTCACCGTCACATTTTCGGAAAGTTCTATATGCACCCCCGTAATTGTTAAAACGTTCCTAGTATGTTTACTGTACTGTGATAAGTGAAAAGTAGACTGCCCGTTTCATTTATTGCAGTCGTAATGGCAATTCGTGCAACCTGGCAAGCCGTTTTAATTTTGCACCTGATTTGTTCATAGCCGCACCATTGTCTTTGAGATTTCCTTTGAAATATTTTAAGTACAGGTGTATATTCCTGTTTTTTTTATTGTGTGAAAAGTAGACTGCCTGTGTCTTGCATTGTACTGTGCTTGTGATCAGTTTTTGCTTTCTAGCTGGTTATTTTTGTTTGACATCTCACTTGATTAGTTCATTTGGCATGTAGTTACAACCTAAATAAATGTTCTATCAAGTGTTGCCGAAATATTTCTTTCATTTGCCATTTTGTCACACAGCCTCTTCTTCATAATAACTATTCTCCTGGCTAAAATACTGTGGGACTCCAAGTGCTGAAAGCGGTGCTGACATGGCTATCTGTTTGGTCTACAAACTAGTGTAGTCGTGCAAAAGTTGTCCGCATGTGAACCAACAGCAAGAAGTCCTGCTCTACTGAAAAACAAGTACCGCTTACGGCACACATTCGAAATGGAATGCAATCCATAATACACCAGAAGGCTGATAATCGAGACAAACATTGCGGTTCGAGCCGCTAAATTGCTACTCTGGTCAAGGGCGTCACCAGTCGTGGCTCGTGGCACGTTAATGACAAAGAATTCATATCAGATATCCGTGATTTGAAGCTGAGGTGGTCTGAAAAAACACGAGGCTTATTACAAAAAAAAACCCGTCCGACGCTACGCTGCGAAGTCGACGGGAGCTGCACATGATGCTGCTCTTCACAGTGAAGCACAGGCTCGCAAAGCGTTCAGTACATAACCTCAGCACACAAAACCGTTCGCCAGGTTAGTCGATTGTAGCTGCCCATTTTTTTAAAGTGTGATGCAACGGAGAAAGAAAGGGAAGAAGCTTGCGCAGCTGTTCGAAAGATGCCCAAATCCCCGCAGCGGCACCTCGCGATTACTACGCCAGCACCGCCTGCGGCCGGCAGCTTCCTGAGACTCACGAGCAGGGGGGCGCTTTTGCCACTACAAACCTTCTAGTTCACTGTAGCCAAGCTTCGCTTCTTGCGGGCATCCATGTTGAATACTCTCAAACCGGTCTGCTGCCAGCGGGCGCAGGTGAGCGCCGAATCTGCTGTCGAGGGTAATCCGGCTGTTTTCCCCTAGGACACCGTCCGTCGTGTGGATGCGCCTACAGGCGGACCATCCGCGGATTAGCTGTCCGCGTCCACGACAAATCCGGATTCGGTCCGTCGTCTGAATGCACCATAGCATCGAGGCCACACCTCGGGCGCTCAGTGACGATGAGTTAATAGTGATGACGTCGACAGTTTGAGTGCCGTCATTCTGGTATCTACAGGTGGTGCCATCTGGAAGCGACGCCTGGCTGCCTGGCAATGGCTTCACTTGTTTTGTTTTGCTTAGTGCGTGCAGCGCGTTCATGTGAGTTCTGCGTTTTCGTTGGGCCGCTTTGGCAGACTTGTCGGGGAGTCGTGAGCGTGATTGTAATTAACAAAGCGATGAATTGTCGAGGTATTTCACTATTTACAGTTACGTCTGTTTTTCCGAACCACAAAAATTTATCTCAATAGTACCCAGGAGTACCGGTCTACGTGCAGAATCAAATCGACTTTTGCAACGCAGCCAAACACTTGAATCATGAACAATTATATCAAGGGCACTCTTCAGATGTGTTGGAGTATATAGGTAATAGATATTCGGACTTTGCTGGATTTGTCGAACGTGAACCCTCCGCAAACTTTAAAGAGTGGCTGTTAAAGGCGCGGCTTGGACATACATTTGCCACCGTTAAGATCTGTGCCATAGAAGTCAGAGGGATTTTCTTCCTGGGCGGGCGATAAACCCGCCTTCAAGCAGAATCGAGTAGCACAATAAAAGTAAAACAGCGAAGAAAATGGAATGGATGCTTTTTTGAACACCTCCGAGTCTACACATCAACACTATACAGACAACCCAAAAACTTTGTGCGAGCTATTTATTGCTGATTATTTGCATAGGCAGCGATGGTCTCGTCGGGCTAATTCCAATATTCGTGCACATACCACAGGCGTCTCGATAAGGTGGCGGGGTGTCTCACATCGCCTGGACGAAGGCCACCATAGCACGGAGGTCAACCTTGCAGGACGAGTAAGTCTGGACGCAGGCCGGGACACCGCGTGACCTGCCCCTGCGATAGGCCCTCTCGAAGTCCACGAAGGCGGAGTCCCTGCCGATGGGTCTGAGGCTTTGCAGGAAGGAGGCTACACGGTGGCCGTACTGTCCGTAGGCCGAGGCGTCCGCGCTGACCTCGCAAGTGAGGCGCAGAATGCAGCGGTTCGTGTCGAGTTCGTGCACCAGGTTCACAGCGTCCTTGACCACCTTCGGGTCTGATTCGATTGAGTTTCGTCGGCTCTGTGAGAGTAAATAAGCAGATGAGTTACAAACGTGGAGAAGCAGGCAGATATGGGGTCGAATGTATTGATGGAGCAATCGTAAAATGACAAGTGGTGCGTCTGGCTACGAGAAGAAAAATACGCGAAACAGTTCTACGTCGTTTATTATAAAAAATTTTCACACGCATTGAGCATTCTTCAAATTGTTTAGAAACAGTAAAGTACATAAAACGCTGTTTGTAGCACGAGTTGTGGGCCCAGTAAAGAAAAAAACCTGCCAGGCCTGTGTGGAAAGCGCACCATAGTCAAAACCATAAAGCTAGAAGAGCTGCTTTTCAGAGACTTTAATAAACTATTTGGGTAACTACTGCAAGTACAGCTGTACGGTACCCACTACGCCATAAGTCAAAACACTGTGTTGTAGACAGGCATTCACTATGCCTTTCTCGTGAATCTTTGGAGAAACGTGGTACCTGCTACACATTTGCAAAAAAATTTGCGCTCAAAATTTTTGATGCTGTGGCTGACGATGACGAAGGAATAAAGCGGAAGCTTTTTTGTTCCTAATAGGCGAGCAGTTTCGATCCAGCACCATAATTTACTGTGTAGCCTGTAATTTTCGATTATACAATCTTCATTATTTCCAAATTTCATGCTATTTTATCTCACCAGTCAATTCTTGGCCAATCTCCCCCCCCCCACACACACACTGAGTGTGGGCATAATGCCACGTTCCATTTCCCAAGTTTTGTTATCGTCCCAAAACACTATACATTTCTCAGCGCACACAACGCCTGCGGTTTTCGGGAAGCTTCCCGACTGTAGTAGATCATTTCGATAAGATATACTACAGTCCGGACCCTATTTCGGACCCCGTGACAATATGTATTAAGTGAACAATCACAACAATCTTAAGTAATGGAATAAAGTATTTGACAACCAATGCGTTACGCAATTAGCATTGTGTAAAACCTGGTTGTTGCTTTGCTGTTGTAAACCACTTTATCATTCATGGTAATGCGACTTCTTTTCCCTAATCAAGCCCGCCTAGGGCCAGTTTCAAGCACAGGCGTTGCTCTGTGGCAGAATGTTTGGCTGGCACACAGAAGATACGAGTTCGAATCTCCGTGTGTCGTTGTGTTTTCTATTTTGCTCGATGGTGGCTACGAACACCGACGGTGGTGGTGGACTACTACAGCGCACGCGATGGTCATACCAGCTTTTGATCTAAAAGAAAAAAATACCATAACCATCCTCAAGTTCAATCTAAACAAACACCACAAGTTGGAGTCACACCGCTGGAATCGTCATCACCGCAAAGTCATTGCACTTGGTCTACATTATGCCCCGCACCACAGTGCGAACATGAAGCATGCAATTGTAAATTGTTACTCACTCGAATAGTTGCAGCGTGTTGTCCTTCCAGGTTGAAGAATGAGTTTTTCCGATCCGCAGAGGCTTGCAGAACAGACCCCTTGTTGCCCTTGACGCATGCAGAGCCGCTGGACGAAAACTTCACATTCGGTGACTCGAAGTCGGTCGTGGATGTAGCGAGCATCTTGAAATCCTTGACTGACAGCCGGACGGGAACGGGCTTCTGCATGCTACCCCCGATAAAGTACGGCACCGCAGCAACCGGTACGGATACCGTGGGACCGGGGAAGATGTCCTTTGGCTCGGTGCGCAGTACGACTCTGTCGGGCAGCTTGTTGCTTTCGACGCCTGCTCGGATACCTACTCCGTACCGGCTCACTTTGAACCAGCCGAGCATGTCGAGGAGCTTCATAGCGATGGCAAGCTTGAGGCCTGCGATGCCACCGATACTCGTGATCGCCGAAATGGGCAGCAGGGCTAGGCTGGTCATGAAAAGGCCGTTGGCAGTCTGAGTGACGAGAAGCGCCAGGAAGGCAGTGGTGACGAGCGTAGGCAGCCTCATGTTAACGTGTGGAGCTACGGTGAATCTGTGATCAGCAGTGGGTGGGGCATGCGCTTTTAAGGCATCCACTCCCTTTGTTAGTAAGCTGACACAACTGCATACTATCTAAAGCCTCTTCACTCCTTCTTGGTGACGTACAACCTGCGGTGGGCGTGGAGGAGGCGCTCTCTGGCATGTCCGCTGCTGAGGTTCGATCGCTCTCTAGTGTACTTTTGGCGCGTTGCGAATCTATCCATTCATTCTGTCTGCCCTTTCCCGAACGCATGGACAAATCAACTTCGTTCGTGAAGAAAGTGCTAAGAGCGGAGGATATGAAGAGTCATTCCCCAATGTGGAGGTTGCTGACATGACACATGATAGACGATTAGTCACTCCAATGAGTTTTCTTTCCACACTGTGCTCTCTTGGCTTTTATTGAATCCCCTATTTGTACCGCTCCCGTTTTTCCCACCCTCCACATGCCACAACGAAATCACTTTTTCCAGCGAAAAAAAAAAAACAAGGACGAGAAGGCTAAGCACAATAAGGTTTAGTCAGCATTGTTCCTTCTCACTCTTTGTCCGGAAACTGCCCGAATGAGGCACTGCGCTGTGCTCCCTACCGGGTTGCAGAAGTTAGGTGCCTTTTCTAATCTTCTAATCACTACCACCACTACCAGAAAGATCGCGCCGTGCTCAATCCAAGAAGAAAAAAGTGGGACGCGGCTTATCGTTTGAGCACGAGAACCTGTTCCATGAATCACCATAAGTGCAAGAAGTGGGTAGGGTGGTCGCTATCAGTAAAATGAGTCATCATACAAAGAAAAAAATACGAGGAACAAGTACACCCGCTTTCTCGTGTTCGTAACCATCACGTGAATTCTCACCTGTCACGTGACAGAGCGTCTTGAACGCCACCAAAAAGCCAAGCTGACTGCAGACAAAAAACATACTGATTCGGTAATATAAAAATGTATATAGTTTAGATTACACGATTATATTTATAAGGATGAAACAAATTTCATGTATGAGATCCAACGAACTCCGGTGTTAGGCAAAGTGATTGACATACCTCAATAATACCAACATTTCGTGATAAACTAGAAAAACGAAAAATCTTTGCAATTTCATTCCTACTAAAAAACGCTAGAATCATTGTTGCGGAACGCCAGCTTTTTTTAATAAAGATAATTCTCGCGCTTCGGGCTGGTGCTTTTTTCGTGTTCTCGAATGAATCATTAGTGAGGGCTGACGGTTGATGATTACACGGACTAAATATTTAAAAGTCACCAAAAAAACTTGCCTGAAGCACAAGATATGATGAGCAGACCTCGAATAAAAATATTTTGCATTTCAAGAGCCATATTACAACCCGTTCATAAAAATGCTTCCTCGCCGGTGTACGTAAGCCGCAGGAAAATGACGGCGGCTGCTCCTGCTAACTGCTGTGGCTAAAGATGTTGAGAAGGCTGCTAGACGCCATTCAATAGTCGTAAAGCTCAAATAATTCTAGTGGCCAGAAGTTTAACGCAGCAGTTTGTGAATAGCTGAGCTAAGCTGTATAAAATGGGCTAAAGCTCCCACGCACTACACGTTTTCTTTTTCTTTTGTGGGCCAAGTTATATAGGGTGTTGCTCCGTCCATGTAGCCACCAGTGGCACATGCCCGTTCTAGAGCGGGTATGTGCCACAGTGGATGCGAGATGGGAGATGGCGGGACATGGAGTATTCACTACAAATAGTGAGCGTGTCAGTTTATCCGCACACTTGTTATTTTATTGTATGGAGATTTCATATTTAGGGTGTGGGTCTGTCCATCCTCCGTTGGTGTATGTAGCCATCAGTGACATATACCCGTTATAAAGCGGGTATGTATCCCAGCGGATGTGAGATGTGTTCACTAAATGGACGAACGGACACACAGAGTAGCAGACGGATGGACAGATGAATGAACGCGTGGAGAGGATATGGGCTACAGGGGATGCGAGATGCGAGATGGCCGTATAAGAGTGCTCACTAGATGGACGCATGGAAGGATAAACAGGCAGGCTACAAGGCGAACGAATAGATGGATGAACACGCGGATGGATGAATGCGTGCATGAACAGACGGATGGACTGATTCTCGAACGGACAGACGGATGGAACCATGGATAGATGAACGGACGCATGGATGGTCGCGTGGATGGACGGAAGCAAGAAAAAACGGACGGACGGAAGCATTGAAGGGCTGACGGACGCTTCGCACCACTTATATACATTCACTACGTGTTTTACTGTGACTATTCTTTTTACTTGAACATTACCCTGTTACCCTGCTTCACCAGATGGTGGGATTACAGCTGCACAAGAGCTTCTGCAGAGTGCCTTGTCCTGGATTTGTCTTCCTACGGTCACCAACGCAATTTTGGTGACGTATAGGAATTTATAGATAAAGTTATTATCCTATTGGTGCCGTGAGATCAGCTTTTTATTTATTACCAAGAAAGAAAAGCTACATATAAGTAAAAAAAATCGGCAGATCCCACGTACCTGGGAATCGACGGTATGCAAAGCACGCGGAGGGAAGCTGACCGTGTTGCAAGTTTTGTATTGAGCGACACGTCATGAATTGGCGCTACATATTTGTACAAATGTTGCACGCAGAGGCATATGTTGAAGAGTTGCAGATGTTTTTATAACCAGGTGTTTGCAACTTTGCAACGATACCAACAGTAACATGCGTAATAGCAACACCAGAAGCTGGTATGAAGCGCTGATGCTCGGCAGGATGCTGGCCCCTGCCACTGCTACATAAATCAACTTCAGCATATAGCAACTAACCCGACGTGACGGCTGTATCAAAGGAGTACTTATATGTGGTGCAGTGCTGCCTACCCAATGTTCATAACATTAGGTAGGCAGCACTGCAACCACAAATAGACGCTGTGTTCGTTTCACGAAGATATAGCGTCTATTTGAAAAGTTGTACGAAGACCTGATGTAGCTCTGTGGTAAAATGCATCCTTACCACGCAGAATGCTTGGGCTCGATTCCAGCTGCGACACTGACATTTATTCTTTGCATTCGTCGGGTCGACGCTACCGATATCGGGTATTTCTCAACGATCGCGCGCTTAAATTTCCCATGGTGTTTCTCGTCGTTTCTAGGTTCATACGAAGTGTCAGTCACCTGTGGCACATACCCGCATACCAGCGGCACATACCCGCTCTTGGGTATGTGCAACTGTCTTGCGCGAAGTGTTTGACGACGTACACGACGGGATTGTGACACTATTCATGTCTTCACCAGTGCGTCATATTCGTCAAATCATCTTACCCTTCCATGCTAATTTTGGATCACGCGAAGTTAATTGGGTGACTACGGAGCACCCAAACGGAAGCGGCTAGATAGATAGATAGATAGATAGATAGATAGATAGATAGATAGATAGATAGATAGATAGATAGATAGATACGCTCAAAGTTGCCGAAGTTCGCTGAGAAATACTTCGGATTTAATACTGGCAAAAGCACGCTTATATAGTACGTTCTGATGAAAGAACCCGTCCAGAAAGTGTTATTGACAAATAAGTGGGCATTTTAACAAATTACCTATTTCAAACGCTCTCTACCTTGCAATGTGCATAAAAATCTACATATGCGCGGGCATGGTCGACGTAAATGGGTGTCACGTGACTAAATGCAACTTTCTTCACCCACGTGAGTGATTCCCCACTATGCCGTCATGGGCATCAAACGTGAGGATATCGTGAGTGCGTTGCGAAGGCACTTGTTTCGGGAACGTCATGTCACGTAAGTCACTGGACTTCGTAAATTGTATGGCATTTCATGGCTCATGCGTGTGAGGTCAATGACCTTCTAAGCAAAGCCTTGGCAACACGGCGGCTGCAGCCGAAAAGACTACGCCGTTCGGAGCGACAGGCTGCACTCCCCGGCTGCACTCCCCTAAACGACAGCCATGTTGGACTTACACTATAGTTCTCTCTCTACGTGGTGAAAGTTGCGAATATAGTAAGCGAGTTTTATGCCCGCATGCGGAACGCAGCTGTTGATTTTCTTCTTAGTGGAAGTCACCATGATTTTTTTCCTCTTTGTTTTGTGACATAGACCGCATAATACGAAGGTCGGAACAAAACTTCGAAGTGTAACGCCTTTCGTGCAGGAAACCGTGGTTGCTAAAGAGACTCTCGTAAAGTCCACGCAGGCAGCGTGCGTGGCCTACTTAAGGGACCGTCTACTGCTCAGAACATTAAATGAGATGACTTCACGGATAGAAAGTTTTTCCTTCATAACGATTCGAACCAGCCCTGCTTTTCTCGTGAGAAGTGGAGTTATAATTTTATTTTTTGATTGAAAATCAAGAAAATAGCCTGTGGTGCCACCTGGTAACATAAAATGTAGGTATCAGATGTACATTGTCATTTGACTGTTGACTAGTGAACGTGGTCAACGATTTTGCTTCTAGAATTAAAATCTTTGCTTCTTTCAGAGTAACCTATATTACTCTATGAAAATTTATATACAGGACTGCGTTAGGTACGCAATTAAGTGGAACTGTCTTTACATCACGTGACGATGCCATGCTCGTCAGCACGTCTTGAGCAACTTTTGTACCTGCTCATGAAAATCATAAACGCAGATTTCGGGTAGCTAAAATTTTGGAGCGATGTGGCTTTTCGGCTAACAACTTGTCTCAAAAACGACCTGTACTATAGTTGCTGGAAAGGTTTTCCCAGTGTCGTGAACGAGACGGCGAGGCTCAAAGACTTTACGATACAGCCTCCAGTGGGCGCAGCCACTCGCCGGCAAGCTTCATTCGCGTGCATTAGCCCACCGCTAGACGAGTTTCTCACATTGAAATGAAGTATTGTGGTTGTGGTATAAGCATGTTTTGTTGGCTACACATGGCACCGATGAATTGTATCCGAGGAAAAAAAAGGTTTGAGGACTTTTCAGGTAGGTTAGCGCCTTGAAAACGTCGCATGCTGATGGCATATTGTATATCACGCAAGGAACATAGATGTTTGGGGTTCCAGTTCAATAACACTATGTTTCACATAGTCAAGTTCGAATGCAGTGGTAGAAATGCTCACAAACAATCGTCTTGTTTATACCAAGAAACTGAAATATATGAAACAATGAAAAATACGCATTTTGGCGAGAACTGCTAGTAAATAGTGCAAGGAAAAGAAACGCGCATGCTCATTGAACAAGAAAGGAATAATTGAATGTAATATTTAATGATGAAACAGTGAAATGGAATTTATTTACGTATAAGAACCTCGTTTGATGTCTTGCGCATGCTACTGTACTGGCAGGCATAAGCTTTGGCCGCTTTTTTTTTTTCTACCCCGCTCGTTTGCTTGTTAATCATATGAGCTCGGCATAGAGAACGTTGACGCTGCGTGCAGCTTTCTGTGGACGCAGCAGGGATATGATGAGACTGCTGGACCAGTGTAGCAGTTGCTATGCTCGGCTGCTGACTCGAGGGACGCGGGTTGAATCCCAAGCTTGGCGGCCGCATTTTGATGAAGACGAAATGACAGAGGCCCGTGAACTGCGCAATGTCAGTGAACGTTAGGGAATACCACAAGATGATAATTTCGCGAGCCCTCCAGTACGGCGTTCCTGCAATTCATGGTTTTTGGGACGTACAACCTCAGACATTATCAGGGAAACAATAAGATGTGTTACTTTCCGAGTTAAAAAATATGGGAGAGGCAGCTATAGGCTAGCAAAAAAGTGGACAGGGGGGAGTTGAGACATATTTTTTATTTTCTTTTTTCTTCATTATCACTCTGTCGCTAACAATTATTTGAGCATTTCAGCATTTAATTATGAAATGAAGCATCCGCCATCATATAGGTGCATGTGTGCAGGGAATGGGGGTGAGGTTCGATGCTAGGCGGGTAAAAAAAACAATGAAAAAAACTTGGTGAATCTCGCCCAGAGAGGGAATTGAGTTCATGCAACGCACAGCTTTGTGTTCTTAGCAGAGCGATATGATATTTATATATAAGTTTCTGAGTTAATTGAGTGTTTAATTAAACTTTGGGATCATGAGGGACATGGAATTCACTGGCGTCTAAAGGCTAGCACGCGATCTTATCATCATGGCTACACACACTAATCCACATACGCAAGTTTCATCGAGTGTACTGCACGCTACGGTACTTGAAACGCATGAAACGCTTGCGTTTCAAGTATATTGTCAATAATGAGTATGTGTAACACTTATTGCATTCTTATCTGGAATAGGTCTCTATGGTTATAACGCACTTACTTTCCATTATTTGCGTCTATTAAAACTTGCCGAGAAACAGGCATCCGATGTTATTTTTTCAATGTGCGTGTGGCACACGTATCCAGCATTCAATGACCCGACGGAGTATGCAAGTATACATGTTCCGCACGTGACTGAGGGAAAGCATTCCACGACGCACACGACAAGAATATCATGTTGTACACTTTGTCACCAGTAACTCGAGTTCGTCATACACTCACGTACTCATTAGATTTTTTTTTCAATTATACGGGGTAAGGGGAAGACAAATAGAGCACTCGTATTTACGTAGCCGAATATAGATTATAAACAGAAACACTCAAATTGCGTTTGTTCGCAGTTTGAGCGATTCACAGAAAGGGTCTGCATTTAAAATGGCATTTGGAGGAAAAAGTTGTGACAAGGCAGCCACAATTACGTGCATAGCGAAAATTACGTCGGTTAGCTATGTGAAGACCTATAGAAGACTTTTCATAGAGTTCACAAAAATAGAATTTTTACTACCTCCCTCGTTAACCGCTCTCGGAAACAAAACTGAGCATTCTAATATACTGCTAAAGTACATATAGCGGACAGTGCGTCTGGGACAATGACGCTGTTTCGCTGCCATGCCTATTGCCCCCCGTCGTCAACCTCCGCTCGCCAACGCGCCAGCAACGGACAGCGCCACCGCGCGGTGCCTAGAATCTGGTTTCTCCGCCACCGTAGCAGAAGTGCGCGTTCGTGATACCAGGAAAACCTTTCTAGCCTCTGTACCTGTACTGTACCTGTACTGCTACTCGGCATGGCCGTGCATATGCTCAATGACGTTCTCGGTGACTTCGCTTGGCTCGAGTTTGTAAAGAGTGATGACGACAGGCCAAGCCAACACCGACACAGGTGCAACAACCTAGGCGCAGGCATACACAACAAGGTAAAATACAAAGAAGCTGTACAGATGCATATTCTTTTATTCAAACAGCTTGTTATTTTCAAAAATATTTTGGAAGCTTAAAGTAAACGTTGTTATGTCAGGTTCCAGGTACTCATGCGAAAGAAGAAAGACGACAGCGTGCACAAGTCGCCAGAAAGGCTACCAGAATCGCTATCAATTTTCAGGGTTCGCCTCTCCACAGTGTTCTAGTGGCTAACGTACTCGGCTGCTGACCCGCATGGTGAGGGATCGAATTCCGGCTTCGGCAGCTGCATTTCCGATGGAGGCGGAAATGCTGTATGCTCGTGTGGTCAGAGTTTTGTGCACGTTAAAGAACCCCAGGTGGTCGAAATTTCCGGAACCCTTCCCTATGGCGTCTCTCATAATCATATCGTGGTTTTCGGACATTAAACCCCGCACATCAATCACTATACCGCGTTGCTGGATGAAAGGTCTCATTTATGTTCAGTGCCTTACAGATCGACACATACCACCTAAAATTGGCTACGTGCTTTTGATATTACCTGCTGCAGCCACAAACACTACTAAGGGTAAGCTTTGGGGTGCACCAGAGAGAAACTGGATAAAAAAAACAGTTGTTGGTCTCTTCAAGGGCTGTCCAGAGACACTCCGACGAACAATCCGGCTAACAATTATGCCGGTGGTGGAGTTTGTGTCCTGGTTAAAAAATCAATTGCTTGTGACCCCTTGCTTGAATTTTGTGAACTTACACCTGATTATGAATTTTTTTGTACACTATCGGGCTGCATGGTTATTGCGGTTTGTTACCGTCCTCCTGCTGGTCGTATCATGAATTTTCTTTCATTTTTAGATAAATTTTTGAATTATGTGAATCTCAAAAAATATCACGTGGTGTTAGGAGGTGATTTTAATATAAATTTGCTTTCTGATAGTAACGTTACCAGAGATTTTCTTGCAGTTATTTCAGCCAATGGCTGCGCCAATTCTGTTACTAAACCAACAAGAATTACACCTACAACCGAATCTCTTATTGACCTTTTTATTACAAACTTTGATGAGAATCGTTATTTAAGTTCCGTGGTTGGCTACGGTATTAACGACCACTTTCCAGTTCTATTTGCAGTTAAAACACAAGTAAACAAGACGGTGCCGAGGCGGCGTCTAGTACAACGCGTTACCGGAAATGGACTCGAGGCCTTTAGAGACGTAACTTAGAAGTGTGGCAGCTTGGGCTAGTTGGTATGACGTTGTTCTCGCGCAATAACTATCGTCATGCCTTTAGAGAGGCAGTTGCTTGTGTGAATTGGGCTCACGTCGTCGCCATGACGGATGCAAACGTCGCATACAACACTTTTTTGGAAAATTTGTAGAAATATACAATACTTATTTTCCAACCCGCGCCTGTTTCCCATCTAAAAAAGCAAAAAAAGGGTGGATTACGTCAAGCTGATTGAAAAAAATTCGGAAGAAAAATCAAATGTACAAAAAATTCGTTGAACAGCGTAATCAAGAACTATTTTCGCAGTTTAAACTATACAGAAATAAACTCAACAAAGAATTACAACAGGCAAGAGATGCGTACTATTACGCTCTGTTTGAATCCTGTCAAGATGACGTGAAAAAAATATGGACACAAATAAATACGGTAGTTTTGCAGTCGAACAATGTCATAGCTCCCGTTGAGATCTTTGTTGATGGAGCTAGCGTCACGGGCAAAGACATGTGTGATGCCTTTTACGATCATTTTGTTAGCCGCAGGACTGAATGTGCTGCACCGCCAAATGAAAATTCCTATTTATATAACAGTAATTGCATGTTTATGAACCCAGTGACATGCTCAGAAGTTTATTCTGTTTTTATGAATATGAAAAATTCTCAAAGCCGGGATGCAAATGACACCCAGATAAAGCCGGTGAAATACGTCCTTGATATATTAACCCCAATACTTACAGACATCTTTAACCTCTGCCTTAATTCAGACGTTTTTCCCACCGAAATGCAAAAAGCAAAAGTGTCCGCCCTCTTTAAAAAAGGAGATAGGAGATGTGCGTCAAACTATCGACTCGTGTCAATATTGCCGGTATTTTATAAAGGGCTTGAAAAAATAATTCAGATTCGGATGGCATCATTTTGTAAAACTAAAAAATTAGTTTCTGACGATCAATACGGCTTTGTAACACACAAATCTACGGAATTAGCACTACTTCAACAAAAAAATACGTATTACGCTCCTTTGAAGAAAAGAAAGTTGTTCTAGGCGTGTTCATAGATTTTTCTCAGGCATTCGATTGCATTAATCACAAGATACTTTTATTGAAACTTGATAGGTATGGCTTCCGCGGTTGTGTTCACTCTTTACTCGCCTCTTACTTAGCCAGTCGCACACAGTATGTTTGTATTGATACCCACAAATCATCTGTTAAGCGTATAATAGCTGGAGTTCCACAGGGGAGTATATCAGGACCTTTGTTGTTTAATTTATATATTAATTATATTTTAAGGTTATGTCAACAAGCTAAGTGCATTTTCTATGCCGATGATATGACCATACTTTTTTCGTTGGACTCGTCTGACCAGATCTGAAGGGAAACTAACGCTGTCTTGCAGTCTATTCAATGCTGGTCAATTACTAATCGATTAAAAATAAACGCAAACAAGTCTAAAGCTATACTGTTTCGACACCGAAATAAACAAATCATTGTTCTGCAGTATGTTAAATTTGGTTCTGACTCAATAGAAATCGTAAAATGCCTGAAGGTATTGGGAGTGCACTTCAGTAGTCACCTTACTTGGGATGACCACGTTAATTCTGTAATGATAAAATTGTCTCGCATTGCAGGAATTCTTAGCAAACACCGCCACTTAATTCCACTTAAAGTTAAGTTACTGCTTTATAAATCTTTGTTTGAATCTTATCTAAATTACGCTCACCTAGTTTTGGGAACTACTACGCTTGCTAATAAAAATAGACTCAATTTACTGCAAAAAAAAAATCCTTGCGTTCCATTTGGAATTTGAGCTTCTCGGCCCACACTGGTCATTTATTTCAGAAATACTGCATTACCAAAATTTTCTATCTTTATAATGTAAGATTAGCTCTTAGCTTTAAGAAAGAACTAGCGAAAAATTGCAAAAAATTATCTGAGCTGGCCTGCCTTTGCCCGAATGCGCCTGTATACACTCGCAGAAACACTGAACGATGGCACGTGCCCACCTTTCGTACATCATACGGTCTGCAAACATTATCTAATACTTTGCCGCGCTTACTGAACAAACTGGAAGCAAGAAACATAGATATGACGCGTACTTCCAAAAAGGAAGTGTGTAGATTGATAGTGTCTTCCTGGTAAGGTTTTTTTTTTACGTCGCCCATTTTGTTATCGCCAAGTGTCTATCGATTCTGCCTTGCGGACCTTCGTTACAGACCTTCTTTTTACTCCTTCTCTTTGCTACTCAAATTTTTCGCGCCTTCAACAACAAACATTACTTTTTTCCTGTGTGTACCGTTTTAATGCATTATGCATCCAATTTTTCGGGCCTTCAATTACTAGCCGTTGGTTTTCCTATGTGTAACATTTTAGTGCATATGCATCTCGGTGTGGGTGATACCCTGATTGGTGTAACCATTTTTTTTCTCTTTTTTGAAGCGCTTATTCCTGTTCTGTTGTGTGCAGTAGCTCATATGTACACTTTTTATTATCAGTCTTTCTTTTACCAGTGCATCTTTTTTTGTAAATTGACACTATTTGCACTTTTGTATGTTTCAGTATTGCCTCGTCGTTTCTATTTTTCTTGTTTGTAGCGTTCCCATGTTTTTCGAATATAATATCGTTGCTTTGTTTAGTCGTTAGCGTGCATATATTTTTTACTTGCATACTTTTGTTATCGCAATAGAATTGCGATACTTTGGTGTGTTGTGTTTATTACTGTAAATTTCTACAGCATGTAAATCTGCCGTCTGCTGCTGACGTTTGAAATGGGCTGACGGGCCTGTCAAGCTGCTTGTATGCAGCTTTTGTCGTCAGCCTTTCAATGTATTCACGATAAATAAATAAATAAAGATAAAACACTTATCTCGAAGCCTAAAACACTGATACTAAGATACATATGTTTTTGACATGGATGGGTTTTTCATTGATGATTTTCCAAAAAGGCTGAAAAATATCAAAATACTGATAAATATAAATAGATTGCACTCGAATACGTGTTTATTGCAAGGAGCAAGTAGGCTGTCTGCTTCGCCGCCTAATTGACAAGCTGTTGTTTAAGGTGGCGTTTCCACTGTCGCCATCTTGCCAGTAACGCCGAAAACGTCACGCGCCGTCCCTAAAGCAACAGAAGGAGAACACTTCGTAGATGAAACACCTGAACCTTCGCTGGCGCACCCAGGAGGGGCGAAGCATGCTGTCAGGATTCGGAGAACTGAGGCATTCAGCAGGGGCTTTTTTTTCTCTCTCCCCTTCAACAACATTTGTATCTCTCACTTTAACATTTATGCTCACTTGTCCGCGTCCCCTGCGGCACTGGGCTTTTAACGCAAGGAACAATGGCACTGCAGACCGCTCAAGTTTACTTTTGGCTTGCAGGCAGTCGATAACTCCTACCCCACTGCACAGCTGCTCTGCATGACTCATTGGTGGAATGTGTGGCTGGCTGACGAACTCTCCCACGGAAGCTACATCTCAAGCAAACCATGAGATATCCTTCGGTGCACAGGTGTAAATAATTCTCAAATGTCGCTCACTCCTGCCTCATTCAATACTGGCTGCCGTTCAATTGAGATATTGTCTTGCCTATGACTTTGCATAGAAGTCGGCAGTATTGGGTAAATATATAAATAAATAAATAATATTGATTGAACAGCAGTCATCATAAATAAATCACGTTTTCATTTAGATTGCGACCCCTCTCTTCCATGCCACTAACGACAACTGTCCGCACGAAAAGGATACCTCAAACGGTACACACACGGCGAAAAAAAAAATATTGCATATGCAGAGGCGGCTTCAAGTGTTCGCGAGCGCCCGCGTCCTCTTGGGGCAAGTTTCATGAACTTATAGGGAATGTCGTCATGGTGTATGCCTGAGCAATTAGAGTGCTCGAAAATATAAAGACGGGTGTTTCTGCCTTTCACTGCAATCGTAGTGCATCTGTCGTACTTGAGAATAAAAACCGACTCCTCGAGCTGAACAGTGCAACATATGATCTTGATTGATATGTGGGGTTTAACGTTCCAAAACCACTATATGATTATGAGAGACGCCAACATATGATCATCTAACGTACATCCACACGCGGCTGGTTGGAGTGGGCGTATCTTGCTGAATTTCCACTTGCAACCTAAAATCTATCAAGTTTAGAGCACTGCAAGCACAGTTGACCAAGATGACTTGCTCTCGCGAGATGCTCTCTTGCCGCGCCGTAGTTCGAGTGACCTAGATTGGATTGACGTGGAGGGTGTGTATACTTGTTGAAGAGTTCGGTTCGTAGCAATCACATAAAGGAATTCAGCATGTACGAAACAGTTTCCTGTTATTCCTTCATGTGTGGCTCGTCTTGTATTTATGCTGTTTATTGCACGTGACGTCTTTGACAGGTTCTCTGTGCTGGGAACCTGAAGATGGCGGCCACTATAACTTTTTATCGCATTTCAGAGCGCTAGTCGAAGGGATGACGGAGTCGATCACCCCTTGCATTCTTTTGTGCTATGCCCGCTTCTATCTGTACGCCAGCCACGTCAAGGGGGAACAAAAGAAAAATAGATGGCGCACTAACACTAATCAGATATCATCGTTTCTCCACGCCGTTGAGCAAGAGTCCACGCTGAATCTCAGCTAGCAGGTACCTGAAAATAGCGATCACAGAGATGTCAATTGTAAGTTATGTGATTCATACCAACAACTTTGCCCAGCCAACCAAACCTCCTGAAAACTACACGTTTGCAAAAAAAATGGAAATGAAGGTGATATTCAAAATCACTTCACCCACGCATGTCTACTCGCATCGCTTATATCCACATGCACTGTCGGCGCTTATGCTTTTTTTTTGTCTGTCGTTCATCATTCCTCTTTTATTGAAAAGCGCGCACAGACAAGGGACATTCCAGAAATACGGTTTCCTTTACACCTGAGGACCCACACTCCAACCTTTTAAAGAATTACACACCTGGTATCCCGCTCTCCCTGTGAGGGTAGGGAAGAAGAAAAGACGGGTTCAAGGAGCAAGCGGTCGGAGGCTTGTTGAATGGGTACTAAGGGGTGCATAATTTCAAGTTAAAAAATTTTATACCTCAAGGTAAACTGTTTTACACGCCAACCTCGGAAAGAAAGAAAGCTTTTTTGATGTGGTGCTTTTGTTTTTTTTCTAGATGGCGCTAGGCGAATATTTTGTTGTAGTGGTGAAACTAAGGTAGATTTCTCATTGGTTAAGCAGCATTTGTGTGTTATTCATGTGTATACCTGTATGAGAAGATCGGAATCACTGTTTAGTAAGCTATAAAAGCTGAAATTTGAGCGCAGTTAGAAGACAATGGAGGTTTTGTTGGCGTTTGGGGCATAATAAATTCAAACAATTAATGAGCTCCTTTTCGCCTTTCTGCTAGCTTTATTTAAAACGCTACGTTGAGGGAATATATCATGGCCACTAGTTTATCTGCGTGCCAAATAAGCCGCAGAACGTCGCTATCTTTCCTTCAAGCTGTCACGTACGCAGCGTACGCAGTACTAAAACTCTCTATTATTCAACGAATATATACAACAGTTTATATAATCATTTACTCAGTGAAAAAGTGTAGTAGGTATTTTCTTGGTGCCATCGGCATCAGAAGACAGTGCGTTTCCCTGTGCGCTACTGCACATTCAAAGTGCTGGTCTTCGCAAAAGAACAAACACGTGACTACACTGTAAAAAAAAAAAGTTACTTCGAGGTCAGAGTAAGACGTTTGTCCTCCAGCGTCCTCCATATTTGGAGCAATTTTCGCTCCGGACATCCAGAGCAAAACTTTTTCCCCGGCTCGCCGGAGGGCAACTCGAGTATTTTTAACAGATATTTTATTCCGGCCGACCGTAGAAATTGAGTGGCGCCACCGGAGTACTCTTTACTGGTATTAGCCTCCGGCTGACCTGACTGATTACGTGGAACCTCCGGAGCATTTTTCGCGGGTTTTTCACTCCGGTTATCCGGAGCTTTTGTGTGGTACCTCCAGAGCATTTTGCGAATGTACTTACTTCGTCCGTACAGAGTTTTGGTGAGGTAGACCAGTATTTTTTAAAGTGTGTGCTCCGCTTTTTCTTTATTGTATACTGATTTTTTCACGCTTTTTTAAATGAAGGACGTCCCAATTCTTTTGCAAGCACTGCAGAATTACAGCGCATTCTTTTCCACAGAGCTCTAGCAAATGAAATTCAAGAAAACACTTGAGTTCCTCAAGTGTTTTCTTGAATCCACTTGAGTTCCGTAAAGTTCCGTAAATCCACTTGAGTTCCTCAAGTGGATTTACTGAAAATAAGCTGCCAGTTCTGGACGAATGCCCAGCATTTAGGAAAAGCAATTTAAATAAAAAAGACAAGAACAAACAAACATTCAGAAGATCACCAAAACCAAACAGAATAAGACAGATGCCATAAAATCAACAGCAGTCAAGCTTGAAGCACAGCACTTCAAAATGAAGCCCATAATGCTGCAAAACGAAGCACGACAAACGTACAAAGCGCGACCACCGAGAACAACTCTTCACCATACCCGAAGGAGCATCCATCATATTTATTGACGACGCAAGGGTTGAGCTGATTGCCTCCTGCATAATTTAGGGGAAAAATTCTTATACATGAGAATTGCAAACTATGTGAGAGGCAAGGAAACTGAGAACACTGAAACCATGGACGCTCAATAAATCCTATACGGTCTCTAAGTCTATAAGAAGCAGCAACTTCTAAAACAGACCCCCCCCCCCCCCCCAACACACACTCAAAAAGACAGGATGAGCCTTCTATATCAAGAAGCACATCCAATGTGATTCGTTGCGAAGGAGCCGCAACATGACCAAAACACACCTTTCTTAGCTTCATCTTGCTTGAAAAATAGTTTTGAAGGTAAGTTGGCGTTTATTTTTTTTAGCTTGCATGGCCCGCTTTGTTTTAAAACCCGCCGTAGTAAACATTTTTCGAAGTAGGTATTTATGAGCATGTATTTCAAGACGACCAGCTTCAAGCTCAAAATAAGGAAAAGTTCAGTACAATGTAACGAAATAAATAAGCAATAAAAGGCACAAACTTTACACAACCTAAGACAACTGCATTTTCACACGAATAAGGAAAGGACGACCAGTTTACTCAACTAAAGGTCCGGCGTGCACACGTTCTGAGGCCACAGAAGGTGATGCACGTGAAAGCATCACGATGTGCCAGTGCCTCCTCTTGAAGAAATTTCTTTTTCCCCTCTTCTGCTGCTCACAGGCCAGCATCTCTGCATTGTCGAGGTCGAATTTACGTCTCAGCGCCGTTCACACTCCCGTCTTGCAAAAAAAAAAAAACTGCAGCCACGGCAGCATGACTGAAAAGAGAAAAAAAAATGCAGCAGTTAGGAAAGTAATCTCTCCCACCATCAACACAGAAATACGGCTAGTTTTTTTTTAAGGGCGCCTTCTCCTTTCTTTCACTACAATGTCCTCTTTGTCTTAGAGTGTGGAGCCGGGCTGTCATATGGAATAATAAATTTACTAGCCCCCCTGCCCCACACAGAAACGTCGAGCGCCGCACGACTCGTTCTGCCAAGGAACTCATTTTTTTTTTTTTTGCATTCCTAGTCTCTAGTATCATCAGCTTGTTTCGCCCCTCTCTTTTTTTCCTGAAACCACGACATCCCGCAAACAGTGCATTATACTTTTAGATTATTATCTCAAATACCACATATCCAACCAAAATAACTTTTTCACAAGTTTTGTGTGTTTGCATTCTAAAAGTCTTTACCAAACAATTGCCCTACCTCTATTCACTACATTTATAATGAATTAACACTGATTTTAGTTATTCAAGTTTGATTACTTCTGTATACGTAGTCTATCAAAATATTTTTACGCAGTGGTAGACTTCGACCTGACGTTTATTGATAAGGAAAGCCGACAAATGTTACCATTTATGTCTACTGACAAGACCAAAAATATATTTTCATCGGCTCGCATATTTTGACACATTACAACCTCCTCCGGGGGTGCCACCACGACAATCTTCTCGACGTGACAACGGTACATTCCCCACCAGGCCAGCCGAAAACCACCCAGCAGCCAAGCATCAAAGTATACTCAGTGTTGACAATCATTCACCGTACCACATCATCCTTTCCAGCCACCCTACAACCGACCCTACCTAGTCGTCCATCGAGACGACAAGAACTTCACTCAGCGTATGAACGGGAACGATGTCAGCGTCTCGATTGACCGGCTCAAGCTTGGAAACTTCGCTGCGAACCAACCGGGCAGTGCCACTCCTTGCACAGTCATCTATCCACAGCTACCGACGTCGCAGCCCGCTCCTTTCTTCGACACGCTCTGGACGTCTCGTACACCTTTCAGGTTTCTACAGACCCTGCGAGCACTGCACTTCCCCGTGGGGATGTGTGGCCACCACTGCGCACAAACTTGCGCAGCCTCCATCTGGTCAGTATCTAGCCCAGCGTGACACGGCCATTTGCTGCAACACACCTGCGACAAGAAAAGAGCGACTGGAGCGCCACCGGAGGCTTACGTCACCATTGGTGCTAATGAACTCAAGCTGTCAAGCTAGGAAGTAATCATCGTTACTCTAACCCTTCAAGCACAACGTCGGCATGCTAGCCACGCCACCGCTACTACGCTAAAAAACAGTCATGTTTTATGTTGGAATCCGTGATTCGATTGTCATGGCATCCCACAATCGTTATTACAACTTAATAGACTTATATTTGTAGACGGAATCATCTCACCACAATTAACAACCTAATATGCCGTATGAAGCAGATTTTCTTAAAAAATAACGTACGTTTCGGGCATAGCTTCCGTTGTTTTATCTCTGAAACCTTGTGATCTGCTTTTCGCCATATAGCCAACTTAGCCATAAAAATAGAATGGCTCCTTTGAGAAAATACCTTTCAATAAAAATTCGAAGATACGGCAGATACGTGCGTTGCTTTTTGCGGATGAAAAACCTACCGGTATTCGATGGTACCAAAAGCGGATTCATAGTAGCACTTCATATATACAGGCTGTCCCGCAACTTGAGCCAAGACTTTGATATTGAAGGCCGCTTCATAGGCGAACTGAACCAAACGTATACTATTGGCACTAGCCTGTAGATACTCGGACTATTTTTTTAATTCCCACCCAAGATAATGAAATATATACCAAAAACTTAATTATTCGCTAAAACCCCAAAACATGACCTCTGAGTGGCAAAGCCTTTGCAGAAACCACCGACTCATTTGTTTCCTGCACGATATGTGTTATGATGGTATTTTTTCCGCGTTGTGAAAAAAGCCGACAAAAGCACTCGCTCTCCATCACGGAGCTTTTCAGCTTCCTCGAGCCTTTTTTACCAAGCAGAAAATCAATAATAATAACAGCGGGACTTCTATATCGTACAGAAAACATTTGAGTGCGTGGTTTATGAGAGTGCTCTACATCTCATGGGTATATTTTGGGTTTTCAGCCAGCAAAAAAATCGGTAAATAAATTTATTTAGGTAAATCGCTTAGGGGGAACAAAAATCATATGAGTATCCAAAGGCACGTGAGATTAGTATACGTTTAGTTCAATTCACCTACGAAGTGTGTTTCTTTGTCAAAATCCTGGCTGAGGTTATCTTGTGTAAACACACACACACACACACACACACACACACACACACATATATATATATAAATATAGATATATATATATATATATATATATATATATATATATATATATATATATATATATATATATATATATATATATTATATAGATATCTATATATATATATATATATATATATCTCTATCTATATATCTCTACTATATATATGAGAGAGAAGTGTATACGGCTCGTTTTTCATGTTTTGGCAAAAGGTTAAAGAGTTATAACCGACAATAATGCTAAGAAAAGTATAGAAAAAGTTATTACACCAAATTTTGAGGTAAACATGTAAACATAAAGAAAGAAAATTTGGTGAAACGATAACTTTCTTTGGGCTGCAACCAAAGCTGCGACCTTCGAATAACGCGTTCGAGGCTCTACTATTGAGCTACCCCGGTGGGTAACCTCCCAGCCGCTCTATTGGATATATCTGTGAATTTAAACGTGGGAGTGTCAGTCAGCTTTGTTCGAAGGTCGCAGGTTCAGTTCCTGCAAACGGCAAGTTATCCTTTCACCCACTTTTCTCTCTTTACATTTACATTACAATTCTGTTTAATACGTTCCCCTATACTTTCCTTTGCATTAGTGTGTTATATACATATATCCACGCTTGCCCGAAGGGAGCAAGCACGGACAAGTGTCTATGCTGCAGAAGCCACGGCTGTTATTTTTGCCAACGCAGCAAGCCCCTGCACGGCCGATGAATACGACGGTTAGCCATGGTCAGGGAATAACTACTTTTATAACATTCATGTCTCAAAACCGAGCATTTCTGTACAACCTGCTAGGGTGACCCTGCTTTGAGAAAGTGTTCATCCAAACGTAGCTTTTTCTTTGGGGTGCACACACAGCATTCCTCTTTATTGTCGCGTGGCGCACACTTGACAGATGGTATGAAAGTACGAAAACGAGAAGAAATAAACCATTACAACCCACCCTCGCCCCTCCTAACCCACACACATACAAAAAAAAAGAAACCCTCTTTCAAGCGCGGTCAGTGCGTCCATTTCTTTTCTCCGCGGTGCACGAATACATCCACACGGGTTTTTGGTGGTAGGTTGTTGTATCGGTGATATAAGGTGACACCAGGTAGAGCCACGTCACGCCTTCTGAATTTAGCGCAATTTTTAGGTAGACACGAAAAGCACACAAAACACTTACTGAACCTGTAAATTGCGAACAACCGGACTGATCTGCATAAAAATAATACCATAACAATAAGCAAAAAAGCAAGGAAATGTTGCGGAAATAAAGCCTGAGTAGAAAATTTGTTTACATTTCTTCTATACACTAAAAAGGAATACAGTGCTGAAAACTTCATGTAAATCTGACCACATTTGGACAAGCTAGAACTTGAAAAAGTACACATGTATAATTAAGGGGTGCTCGCAATGGCGAGCCCTCCCAAGGAAAAAAAAAAACACGTAGTCAAACAACGCGTTATAGAAATTCCGCTGATTTTTCGCTGGCATATCTTGAGAAACTAGCCTAATCTTGATCACATGTTTAACGCAACATTATGCAGTCGTATCACTACCTGACAACAATAATACAGGTAATTGAATGAGAGCTCACCCACCATTTTTTCGCTACACCTGAAACCGCCGGACACCCAACACTCGCAAGAACGCAATCTGTCGTTCGCTGCCAGGAACCATCACACGATTACCGTCAGCACAACTCCCTTCTATCGTTGATAACCTTTATGGCTGCTTGTCGCTTGTGATATCCAGAACTTGTTCAGAATGATTTACGTTTCTCCAACACGGCCGAACGCTTCGCACAGTCCTCACTCCACCGGCTGCTTACGTCGCTCCTCGAGCAGCCAATCAATGACCGCTGAGCGATGAGCGCCAGCGATTCGGGGGCATCCACCGGGGCGGAAACGATGTGCCGGAGCATTTTCGGAGCATCCTCATGAGCATAACTAGTGGATTGGCCTTGTTTTTGTCCGGTTTCATTCGTCCGGAGCCCACTGGAAAAAAGCGGTTGAAAACGGATGTAGTTTCTCTGGTAAAATCCGAATTGAGTGAAGCCAAGGCAATATTCCCAAGCCAAGGCAATATTCCCAAGCTAAGGCCAAGACAATATTTGTGCACATATCCCAGGCGTCTCGATAAGGTGGCAGGGTGTCTCACATCGCCTGGACGCAGGGGCATCATTCTGCGGTTCCTCATAGCTGGGTATATTTTTGTTTACAGCGTAGCCAGATAAATAAGAGAACACGCTTGGTTTCTGGCCCATTGGCGATTTCCTTCCAGAGTCGAAAGCGCCCGCCAGGTACCCCCTGTCGGTCCCTACGTGGGAGACGCCCGCTGCGTGTTGAGCGCAGTCCTGCAGGACTGAAATAAAGTTTTTTTTCATTCCGTTCTTGCACTACGGAACCAAACATATGAAATCATGATCAGATACATCGAGGGCCTTTTCAGATATTTTCGAAGAATACATTTCATAAATTCTCGCACTTTGGTCTATTTCTCGAATGTGAAGTTTCTGCAAACTATTAAAAATTGTCTGTGAATGCCGCGGTTCGGGAATCAACTTGCCATCGTTAAGATCTCTGCCGTAGTAGTCAGAGGAATTTATTTCGCAGGCGGGGCGATGAACCCTTATTCAAGGGGAATCGAGTAGCACAAAAAAAGAAAAACAGCGAAGAAAAATGAAACGGATGTTTTTTTCGAAGACCTCCGAGGCTACAAATCAACACCTATACAGACAAACCAAAAACTTTGTGTGAACTATTTATTGCTGATTATTTGCATAGGCAGCTGTGGTCTCGTCGGGCTATTTATAACATTTGTGCACATATCACAGGCGTCTCGATAAGGTGGCAGGGTGTCTCACATCGCCTGGACGAAGGCCACCATAGCACGGAGGTCAACCTTGCAGGACGAGTAAGTCTGGACGCAGGCCGGGACACCGTGTGACCTGCCCCTACGGTAGGCTCTCTCGAAGTCCACGAAGGCGGAGTCCCTGCCGATGGGTCTGAGGCTGCGCAGGAAGGAGGCTACACGGCGGCCGTACTGTCCGTAGGCCGAGTCGTCCGCGCTGACCTCGCAAGTGAGGCGCAGAATGCAGCGGTTTGTGTCGAGTTCGTGCACCAGGTTCACAGCGTCCTTGACCACCTTCGGGTCTGATTCGACCGTGTTTCGTCGGCTCTGTCAAAGTACAAAAGCAGATGAGATACAAACGCGGAGAAACAGGCATATATGGGGTAGAATATATCGGTGGAGATGTCGTAAAAGTGACAAGCAGCGCGTGTGCCTACGAGACGAAAAATACGTGAAACAGTTCTACGTCATTTATTAAAATAATTTTTTCACACGCACAGAGCATTCGGCAAATCGTTTTGAAAAAGTAAAATTACATAAAACGCTGTTTGTAGCACGAGTTGTGTGCCCAGTAAAGAAAAAAAAAACTGCCAGGCCTGTGTGGAAAGCGCACCATAGTCACAACCGTAATGCTAGAAGAGCGGCCTTTCCGAGCTTCTATTAAACTATTTGGGTAACTACTGCAAGTACAGTTGTATGTACCCACTACGCCATAAGTCAATACACTGTGTTGTAGAAAGGCATTCACACTACCTTGCTCGCGAATCTTTGGAGAAACGTGGTACCCGCTACACACATGCAAAAAATTTTGCGCACAAAATTGTTTATGCTGTGGCTGACGATGATGAAGGAATATAGCGGAAGCTATATATTCCTAATAGGCGTGTAGTTCAGATTCAGCACCATAATTTGCTGTGTAACCTGTAATTTTGTATTATATAATCTTCATTATTTCCAAATTTCTTACTATTTTATATCACCAGTCAATTCTTGGCCAATCCCCCTGCCCCCCCACACACACAGAAGGGGGGCACAGTCAATATTTGAACCACAACAACCTTTAGTAATAGGTTTAATTAAGTATTTGACAAGTTATGTGTGAGCTTTGAGTAAAACCTGGTTGTTGCTTTGCTGTTGTAAAACGCTTTATTATTCATGTTAACGCGACTTCTTTTCCGACATCAAGGCGCCCTGAGGCCAGTTTCAAACACAGGCGTTGCTCAGTGGTAGAATGTTTAGCTGGCAAACAGAAGACACGGGTTCGAATCTCCGTGTGTCTGTTTTTTTCTATTTTGCTCGATAGTGGCTACGAACACCGGCGGTGGTGGTGGACTACTACAGCGCATGCGAGGCTTGTAATCTCATACCAGCTTTCGCTTTAAGGTGGCGGTCCTACTGTCGCCATATTGCGAGTAGTTCTGGAAAAAACACCAGACGGCGCCACCAAGTCAGGACGGGAAGGCCAACATTTCGGAGGTGAACTGCCACACATGGGCCGGCGCGCCACACTGCATGACGAGGGGGTGCAAATCGCGCTGACACGGTTCGAAGAAATGAGGCACTGAGCAGGGGCTTTTTTTTTTTTCTCCCCTTCAGCGCTGACACGGTTCGAAGAAATGAGGCACTGAGCAGGAGCTTTTTTTTTTTTCTCCCCTTCAACGACACCTCCATCTCTCTCCATGCTCACTAGCCCCTGACCCCTGCGGTCGCAGCTTTTCAAGAGATCCCTCATGTAGGCTGCGTAGCCTGCTTGGCCATCTGCTCGACTCGCTTGCTGGATTTCGGGCCGACCGGTCGTGCTCTCGCGCGCTTGCGATCTCCCGCGTCAGCGTGGCTCTGGCCGACTGGACTCGCCCTACGTCATCTCCTGCCGCCGACGACCTTCCACCTCCGACGACAGTGCAGCTCTGATTTACTGGACTTGTTCTACGCCATCCACCAACGCCGAAAGGAGCTCTCGCAGATGCGCCCCGTCCTCGGACTCCAGTGACCGTGCTCCATCTTTCCTATCTCTCCTATCCCCTCGGTTTGTCCTCGCTCGCTGTGGCTTACCACCACACGTCTCTTCTTCTCTTCTCCTTCTTCGGCTTTCCCACATCTTTACTCCTATCCTCTTTATCCCTCCTCACCCCCATCCCTTGTGAGCTACTGTGGCGGTTGTCGCTCATCGAAGCAGACAATAACGGGGCTCACTTTTCTCTTCTTTTCTCTCTTTTAATAGCCACTTCGCCATCTGCTCTACGTTCCATACAGTGCCGGAATGCGGGGTTGAGTGAAAAACTCTATCGCGGAGGTCACAACAATGTATACAACGGAGATCAAAACTTGGACTATGAGTATTCATGCGAGGTTCAACGGAACAGTTCGTTCTACAAATAATTGGGGTTGCTGGAGCATGATGCGGTTCGTTGGGACAGGAGAAGGCAAATTATATTTGACTATGTATACTTCCTTCCCAGTATGACCTAAGCTTCCGAATTTTCAAAACAAAACAAAAGAAAACAGGTAGTTAGGCAAATCGCGTGCTAAGAAGTGCGGCCGCTGTGACTCACGGTGCCCAGCACGTGCCGAATGCATAATCATTATTTTTCCCCACTATACGTAGCGTAATTTATTTCATTAGAATTGAAACTTCAGCAGGCTAGTATGAATTCATGTTTTGGTTGATGCAGCGTTTATTTATCACGTGCCGGCCTCTTGTTGAATGAAGTTAGTTAGTCGCCCCAGCTGGCAGCCGACTGACTGGCAGTTGCCTCGAGCTGTCAGGCTGTAATCAATTTTACACGAATGCCAGAGTAGCCCATCGACTTTGCAAGCGCGTTTCGGAAAGGTGATGCGACGCCGTTTGCAGGACCTCTCGTATTCTGTACGCCGCAGCTACCATGTGGTGTCGGATTACAGTGAGCGAGTATTGGATTACAGCGACTTGTAGCTGGGCCAGTTGGTTTATGTAAAAGAATTAAAAAAAATAACTCATTAGCTTAGTCGTGCCTCGAGCATGGGAAACAGAAATTCGCACAATTTGCTGCGTCATCAACCACTATATAAATAGGTACATATTAGCGTGAGCAAAATAACAATGACTTGAGAAAGGAGCGGCAGGAGGCGGGAATATCTCAGCTCCCGACATTTCTGCTTCGTCCCACTTCTTTCTCGAGTGTTTTTGTTTTCTTGAGCTAATATTAATTAATTCCTTATAGCGAAAGAGGGACGCACGAAGTTCGCACAACGGGGGGTCACCATTCCCCTCATCGTGATTTACGGCCCGTGAATCGACTGGCACTCGCAAAACTGCCCATTTCCTACGCATTAGTGCAATGCGCCTTCCATTGCTTACATGAATGCGAAGCGCATGTTTCGCACTCATGTAAACGTGTTTTATGCACACCGATGTCACCACACTTTCTTATAAACTTATCCGTTTCAGAAACGTTTCTGTTCTTTTCGAGCTACTAGGCGTAAGTCCAAGATCGGCTATTTCTACTCGTCAGGTGTATGACTCACGCTAACGAGTCAAGGAGCTGCTATCTTGACGCATTGACAGTTCTCCGCACGGCAGACTTCCCAATGACGAATTATCAGCAGGTGCCGCATGCCCTTGACATTTTTCTCTATTCTTTTTTTCCCCTTCCCCCTCCCCGTGTAGGGTAGCATATAAGCCTTTCCTTTGCCTTTCTCTCTCTCTCTCCTTCAGGCGAAAGCGTCGGCAAGGTGCCTTGTCGCATGGTGTTGTAAACTGGCACTGAAGAAAACCAAGTTCCCTACTCGACGTTGCAATCCTTAGATTGAGTGGAATAAACCCTCAGTGCATAGGAAATATAGATGGGCTTCACCACTGCCGCTCCCCCACCAGACATGCTCAGTGGAAGCATAGTCAAAAGTTATCCGCCTTTCTGCCTCCCTGAAGGACCTCACTTGTCGCGGGTGCTTCAAAGCAGAAAAAAAAAGAGCCCTGGTGCCTCATTGCTGTCCCCGCACCGAAGTACTTTCTTACACCACGCCGTGCATTCAGCAAATTTCATGCCTTTTCGCTTCGTTGTTACTGGCTGAAAAATCTGCAAGATTTTCAGGCAGTAGCATGATTTTAGCCAGTTTATGCAGTGAGCAACGGAATAAATATTGCTCGATTTTGTGGTTTATTGAAACCGATGACGGATATTCACAGGCGACTCCGAGAGAAGAGTTTGCAAGCGCCCGCGTCCCCTTAGAGCAAGTTTGCAGTGATTATGAGGAACGCCGTCATGGGGTACTCCAGAACATTGGTGTTCGCGCATTTCGGCGCTATGGAAATGTGCGCTTGTCGTATATAAAGGCGGAAAGCGAACACGCGTCCTCAACTCCTGCCGCACCATAGTTATCCCCAGAGTAAATAAATGAAATAAACACACAGAAAGTACAAAACAGACTTCATCTCATTCCTGTAGGTGTGCCTCGTTTCGTGTTTGTGCTGTTTGTTGTGATGGGTTCATACCAACAAGCGCAGCACGTCTGAAGCTCCGTATATTTCACGGTAAAAAAAAAGATATTCACAAATACCTTACCCACGCACGTCTGCTCAGTTCGCTCGTATAGCTCGTTTGTCGTTCGTTTTTCTGCTGTCTTCTGACTGTCGTCGCACAACCCTCGCTTTTCGCTATAGTCCGTGGGGGGTGAGGAGGGCGACAAAGACGTGCACACATAAAAGAGGGACTTTCCAAGAATTCGGCCTTTCTTTTCCCGTGAAGACGCTCACCCCATCCTCTCGGAGGATACTGCCCACCTGTTTTCACGCTCTCCCGCGGTACCGCGCAGCCTTATGAGACTCTGAGGGGAGGAAGGCTTACATATGACGGTGCATGGTTTGAAGTTAGAAAAGACGTTTCCTCCTAAGGCAAAATGTTTTCGCACGCCGCATTCGGGGAGACAGGGAACATTCAAATTCAGCGCTTTCCTTATTTCTGTTTAGGTGGCGCTAGGGAAAGATTTTTGTTGTAGTGATAGGAATAATGTAGATTTCTCAATATTCCTGCAGTTCTTGCGTGCGATTCGTGTGCGTAAGTATACCAGGAGACCGTAACTGTTATATTTTAGGCTATACATGCTTAGATTTCAGCGCTATTTCAAGATGACAACGATTTTGTTGATGTTTACGGCACGATAAATTAAGACAATTTGCGAGCTTTGTTTCGCATTTCTGCTTGCTTTATTGAAAAACGCTACGTTGAGGAAATAGATCAGGGGTTCTAGTTTATCCACGTGCAAATTCAGCTAACGAACTTCAGTAGTTCTCCGCAAAAATGGGCCACGGTAGGTCTATCTATTGAGAATATTGCCCAATTTACATCAATATAATTAAAAAGCGAGCGGGCGTACATAAATAAAATTGAGCACTCAAACGGAAAACGCCATCCTCTATATACACCCGGAAAATGAATTTTCTCTAGCGAATAGGTGCCGGATAGTCCGCATCGACATTTACTAAATTTGGCTCTTTTCAAAAGCTAATCAGCAATACAGTAAAAGCGCTAGAATAATTTGCTACGTTTAGGAAATAGATAAATATGTCTTAAATGTTCTGCGCAAAGAACAGTGCTGTAACTGCAGCAGATTTTTCAGAATATGGTCACTGCTGACACACAGTCAGACCAAACCATGTAACTAGCGCTTATTCTTGGCTCTCCCTACCCAAATGCTAAAAGCTTACTTATTTTTAATAAATCTGTTTAAAATGTACAAAAATTAAGCTTTTCAATGACACATAAACCAACTATATAAGACAAGAAGAACAGCCGCCACGTCAGTTGGAAAAGTGACAAAAACGATGTGTTCGTCCCGCCGGAGTGAGACCGCCGCCTTAAAAGGAAAATTACCATAACCATTCTCCAGTTCAATCTAAACAAACACAGCTGGTTTGAGTCACGCCGCCGGAATCGTCGTAACAGCTATGTCATTGCACGTGGTATATATTATGCCCCGCACCACGGTGTACACATTAAGCATGCAATTGTAAATTGTTACTCACTCGAATAGTTGCAACGCGTTTTCCTTCCAGGTTGACAAATGGGTTCTTCAGATCCGAAGAGGCTTGCAGAACAGATCTCTTGTTGCCCTTGACGTACGCAGAGCCGCCAGGCGAAAACTTAACATTCGGTGAATTGAAGTTGGTCGTGGCGTTTGCGAGCATCTTGAAATCCATGACTGGCAGCCGGACGGGAAGGGGCTTCTGCATGCTACCCCCGATGAAGTACTGCACCGCAGCAACCGGTACGGATATCGTGGGGCCGGGGAAGTTTTCCTTTGCCTCGGCGGGCAGCACGACTCGGTTGTGCAGCTTGTTGCTTTCGATGCCTGCTCGAATACCTACTCCGTAACGGCTCACTTTGAACCAGCCGAGCATGTCGAGGAGCTTTATGGCGATGGCGAGCTTGAGGCCTGCAATACCACCGATACTCGTGATCGCCGAAATGGGCAGCAGGGCTAGGCTGGTCATGAAAAGGCCGTTCGTAGTCTGGGCGACGAGAAGGGCCAGGAAGGCGGTGGCGACAAGCGTAGGCAGCCTCATGTTAACGTGTGGAGCTACGGTGAATCTGCGCTCAGCAGTGGTATACGGGCATGCGCTTTTAAGGGATCCACTTCTTTGTTACTAAGCGAACACAACAGCAGAATATCAAAAATTCTTCACTCCTCGGTGATGTACACTCTACGGCGTGCGTGGAGGAGGCGCTCTTTGGAATGTCCCTTGCTGAGTGGTGATCAGTCGTTAGTGTACTTCAGGGGCGTTGCGAATCTATTCGTTCCACTCTGGCTGCTGTTTCCCGAACGCATGGAGAAATCAAGTTCTTTTGTGACGAAGGTGCTAAAAGTGGAGGATAAGAAGAGTTGTTCCCCAGTGTGGAGGTATTGAGACGACATAGGATGGAAGATTAGTCACTCCAAGATGTTTTCTTTCCACACTGTGCTCTCTTCGCTTTTATTGAATTCCCTCTCTGCAGCCCCTCCCGTTTTTTCCCACTTTCCACATGCCACAGCAAAATCACTTTTTTCCAACGAAAAAAAAAGAAGACAAGGAGAAGGCTACGCACAATAAGGTTTAGTCAACACTGTTCCTTCTCACTCTTAGGCACTGCACCATGCTCCCGACCGTGTTGCAGAAATGAGGTGCCTTTTCTAATCTTCTAACCACTACCACCACCACTTTGTGTCCGGAACTGCCTGAAAGATCGCGCCGTGCTCAACCACAGAAGAAAGAAGTGGGAGATGGCTTATCGTTTGAGCACGAGAATCTGTGCCATGAATAATCATAAGTGGAAGAAGCAGGTAGGGTGGTCGTTATCAGTAAAATGAGTCACCATACAAAGAAAAAAAAAGACGAGGGACAAGCATACGCGCTTTCTTGTGTTCGTAACCTTCACGTGAATTCTCACCTGTCACGCGACAGTAGCGTCATAGAACGCCACCAAAAAACCAACACAGACTGCAGACAAAAAGCATACTAATTCGGGAAGATAAAATTATATATACTCAGATTACACTATTATATCTGCAAGAATAAAACAAATTTCATGTGTGATATCCAACGAACTCCGAGGTTATGCAATGAAGTAATTGACATACCACGTAAAATACCAACATTTCACGAAAATCTAGAAAAACTTTAAATCTTTGCAATTTCATTCCACTTTTATAACGCTACAATTATTGTTGCGGAACGACAGCTTTTTTATAAAGCTTCTTCTCGCGCTTCGGGCTGGTGCTTCTTCCGTGTTCTCGATTGAATCATGAGCGAGGGCTGACGGTTGATGATTACACAAAGAAAATATTTAACAGTCTCCAAAAAACTTGCGTGAAGCACAAGATATGATGAGCAGGCCTCGAATAAAAGGTATTTTCCATTCCAAGGGCCATATTCCAACGCGTTCGTAAGCCGCAAAAAAATGATGGCGGCTCCTCCTGCTAACTGCTGCGGCTAAAAATGTTGAGAAGGCTTCTAAACGCCATTCAATTGCCGTAAAGCTCAAATATTTCTAGTGGCCAGAAGTTTAACGTAGCAGTTTGTGAATAGCTGCGCTAAGCTGTTGAAAATGGCCTCCCAAGCACAACATTTTTTTTTCTTTTGTGAGCTAAGCTCCATAGGGTGAGGGTTTGTCCATCCTCCGTTAGTGTATGTAGCCACCAGTGGCACAAGCCCGTTCTAGAGAGGGTGTGTGCCACAAGGAATGCGAGATGGGAGATGGCGGTACATGGAGTGTTCACTACAAATAGCGATCGTGTCACTATATCAGCACACCTGTTATTGTATTGTATAAAGATTTCATATATAGGGTGTGGGTGTGTCCACCCTCCGCTGGTGTATATGTAGCCACCAGTGGCATATACCCGTTCCAGAGCAGGTATGTGCCACAGCGTATGTGAGATGTGTTCACTAAATGAACGAACGGACAGACAGACTAGCCGACGGATGGACAGATGAATCAACGCGCGGACCGGGTATGTGCCACAGGGGATGTGAGCTCGAAATGGCCGTATTGGAGTGTTCACTATATGGACGCATGGACGGCCGGACAGACAGGCTAGAAGGCGAACGGATAGATGGATGGACACGCGGACGGATGAATGCACGAACGGATAGACAGCCGGATGATGGATTCACGAACGGACACATGGACGGCCGCATGGACAGATGAACGAACGCATGGATGGTAGCGTGGATGGACGGAAGCAAGAACGAACGGACGGACGGAAGTACGGACGGGCAGATGGATGCCTCGCCCCACTCATCAACATTCACTCCGTGCATATGCTGTGATTAATTTTTTTACTTGAACATCATTCAGTTACCTTGTTTCACAAGATGGGGGGATCACAAATGCGCAAGTGTTTCTGTAAAGTGCCTTGTCCTGGGTTTTTCTTGCTATGGTCACCAACGCAATTTTGGTAACGTGTAAGAATTTATAGATAAAGTTCATATCCCATTGGTGCCGTGATATCAGCTTTATATATATTACCAAGAAGGAAAAGCTACACATAGTTAAAATACCGGCAAAATTAAGCACGCCTATATATAAAATTCTGATGAAAGAACCCACCCACAAAGTGTTATTCGCAAATACGTTGGCATTTCTAACACAATACCAATGTCAAACTCTCTCTATATTGCAATGTGCATAAAAATATATATATACGTGCGGGCAAGGTCGACGTAAACGGGGGTCACGTGACTAAACGCAACTTTCTACACCTTCGTGAGTGATTCCCCACTATGTCGTCATGGGCATCAAGCGAAAGGAGATCACGAGTGCGTTGCGAAGGCACGCGTTTCGGGAACGTCATTTTACGTAAGTCACCGGACTTGGTAAATTATATGGCATTTCATGGCTCATGCGTGTGAAGTCAATGATCTTCTAAGCAAAGCCTTGATAATACGGTGGCTTCAGCCGAAAACACTACGCCGTTTGGAGCGACAGGCTGCACTCCCTGGCGGCACTCTCCTAAACGACAGCTTTCTTGGACTTACACTATAGTGCTTTCTCTATCTAAGTGGTGAAAGTTGCGAATATAGTAAGCGAGTTTTATGCCCGCATGCGGAACGCGGTTGTTGATTTTATTCTTCAGTGGAATTCACCATGATTTTTTTCCTCTTTGTTTTGTGACATAGACCGCATAATACGAAGGTCGGAACAAAACTTCGAAGTGTAACGCCTTTCGTGCAGGAAACCGTGGTTGCTAAAGAGACTCTCGTAAAGTCCACGCAGGCAGCGTGCGTGGCCTACTTAAGGGACCGTCTACTGCTCAGAACATTAAATGAGATGACTTCACGGATAGAAAGTTTTTCCTTCATAACGATTCGAACCAGCCCTGCTTTTCTCGTGAGAAGTGGAGTTATAATTTTATTTTTGATTGAAAATCAAGAAAATAGCCTGTGGTGCCACCTGGTAACATAAAATGTAGGTATCAGATGTACATTGTCATGTGACTGTTGACTAGTGAACGTTGTCAACGATTTTGCTGCTAGAATTAAAATACTCTTTGCTTCTTTCACTATAAAATATATTACTCCATAAAAATTTATATACAGGCCTGCGCTAATAGTACGCAAATAAGTGGCACTGCCTTCACATTACGTAACGAGCCCATGCTCGTCAGCACGTCTTGAGTAACTTTTATACCTGCTCTTGAAATCATGCCCGCAGTTTTTGGGTCGCTAACATAACGGAGCGATGTGGCTTTTCGACCAACAACTTGTCTCAAAAATGACCTGTACTATAGTTGCTGGAAAGGTTTTCCCAGTGTCGTGAACGAGACGGCGAGGCTGACAGACTTTACGATACAGCCTCCAAAGGGCGCAGCCGCTCGCTGGCACGCTTCATTCGCGTGGATCAGCCCACCCCCTGGCGAGTTCTTCACATTGAATTGAAGTATTGTGGTTGTGGTATAAGCATGTTTTGTTCGCCACACATGGCAACGATAAATTGTACACGAGGAAAAAAGAGATTTAAAGAGTATGCAGATAGGTTAGCGTCTTCAAAACGTCACATGCAGATGGCATGTAGTATATCACGCACGGAACATATATGTTCGGGATTACAGTTCAATAACACTATGTTTCACGCAGTGAAGTTCGAATACAGTGATAGAAATGCTCACAAACATTTACTAAATGTTTTACTAAACATTTACTAAATTTACTAAACCATTTGTAATGGTTACACCAAGAACATTAAAAATATGAAACAATAAAAAATGCGCATTTTAGCGCAAACTGTCATTAAGTAGGGCAAGGAAAAGAAACGCGCATATTCATCGAACAAGAAATGAATAATTAAAAGTAATAATAAATAAAGAAACAGTGAAATTGAATTTATTTACGCGTATGAACCTCTTTTGATGTCTTGCGCTTGCTACTGTACTGGTTCTCTGATTTGATTACTATTACTGAGCAGACACAGACAGCACCCACTGTCAGTACTACCCGCCACTCACCCGGATTGCAGTTTCTCAAAAGTAATATTGCGGCATGAAAATATTATACCACCAAGGTTTTCTCCGCCAAATGCTCCTGCAGTGCCACCATGGGTTCTGCCTAAACCACCTATCTCTTTTACGATACCTGGAATTACGAAGAAGTCGCTCATTTCTTCTGTTGGCCTCAGACAACTAACCTATATCACATTTATACAACGTACAGTGATTCTCTGCACGTGTACACCGACGGATCCACCACGCTAAACACCTCCGCCGCAGCCTTTGTCATCCCAGACATGGATATCGCTCGTCGATTCAAAGTGGACCATAAAACCACATCAACTGCCGCAGAGCTTGTCGCTATCCGAGAGGCAATAAGGTTTATTTCCGGAGAGCGACCTCGAGCCTGGACGATTTTCTGTGATGCCAAACCCGCTTTGCAAACCATTAATTGCATCATGAAGCAAGATCCATATTACTGCTTGGCAATAGAAATCACAGAACTTATTCAGGTTGCTTCAACAAATGGCCATATTATAACTTTCCAGTGGATTCCGGCTCATTGCGGCGTGGTGGGAAACGAAGAGGCAGACGCTCAAGCTAAAAATGCCTTAAGCAGTGCCCCTGAAGTACGCATTGCGTTTTCACGAGCTGACACGAACGCCCTGCTTCGCTGCGTGATGCGCAGCTACACACTTCAACACTGGACCAAACCGGAACGGCGACACCAGCGACTTCACAAATGGGACCCGGAAATGAGGTTCCGCATGCCTCCTAAATTGAAACGGCAACTCACAAGTATGATCCACCACATTCGTCTTGGTGTAGCGTACACTAGACGTTACGCACATATCATCGGTCGCAGTGGCACCGGTCCTAATTGTGAACACTGTGATGTGCCAGAAACACTTGAGCACATATTTTGTGTCTGCCCAGCATACGCACGTGAACGACAAACACTGATTTCTTCTACTGAACAATATCGCAGTAGGTCATTAACTGATGAGACCATGTTGGGCCCTTAGCCAGACACCAACAGTGCAACTGCGGTCACAAGAGCAGTTATTACCTTTTTAGAAACAACTGGTCTATGTGCGCGGCTCTAAATTGTATCTCCGCTAGAAAGAACACTACATACTCACCTCTCTATCTCACCATCGTCATCCATTAATCTTTCTTTTCCCCTTTCCCTTCCCCCAGTTTAGAGTAGCAGGCTAGAGCAAACTAACCCTCAGGCCGACCTCTCTGCCTTTCTGTAAATAAACATACTTCCTTCCTTCCTTCTCTGATTTGAGGGGTGCCTTCCCTTTGCACGAATTCCTTTGCATAACAACGGAAACGAAGTTTTCTCTTTCTACTGAGGTAATGTACGTTGAAGCGGTTAGAAAAGATTTTCAGTTGTACGCGAGCATAATGGAAACTATTCTGGAAAGCATTTAAATCCCCGCCGTGGTGGTCTAATGGCTAAGGTACTCGGCTGCTGACCCGCAGGTCGCGGGTTCGAATCCCAGCTGCGGCGGCGGCTGCATTTCCGATGGAGGCGGAAATGTTGTAGGCCCGTGTGCTCAGATTTGGGTGCACGTTAAAGAACCCCAGGTGGTCAAAATTTCCGGAGCCCTCCACTACGGCGTCTCTCATAATCATATGGTGGTTTTGGGACGTTAAACCCCACAAATCAATCTTTTAAGAATAAAAGTTCCTACCACTACCAAAATAGCAACTTCGGATCCAGGCACATAGCCAGAATTTTTTTACAGGGGGGAGGGGGGCACCTTTTTCATTTCGGGAGGGCCACCTCCTTGAAATGACCATTTTTTTGCTCTCTTTTTGTTGCGAAAACAATTTCGAGGAGAGAAACGCGTGGGGGGCACGGGTGCGGTGAACTACCCTCTTGCTGCGCCCCAGGTAGGATTCAGGCTCAACAGGACACGGATGCCCCCAACTGAGCTCCTCGATTTCCTTCAATGTTCATCAATTAAGAATATGCAGGCATAAGCTTTCGCCGCTTTTTTTTTCTACCCCACGCGTTTGCTTGTTAATCATATGAGCTTGGCATAGAGAACGTTGTCGCTGCGTGCAGCTTTCTGTGGACGCAGTCGGGATACGATGAGACTGCCGGAACAGGATAGGGTTGCTATGCTCGGCTGCTGACTCGAGGGACGCGGGTTGGATCCCAAGCTTGGCGGCCGCATTTTGATAAAGACGAAATGCCAGAGGCCCGTGAACTGTGCAATGTCAGTGAATGTTAGTGAATGCCACGTGGTGATAATTTCGCGAGCCCTCCAGTATACGGCACTCTTGTATATCGTGGTTCTTGGCACGTACAACCGCTGACCTTATCAGGGAAACAATAAGACGGGACCCTTTCCCAGTTAACAAATATGGTAGAGGCAGCTTTAAGGTAGCGATAAATAAGGGGAGGGGGTGGCGGCATATTCTTCATTTACTTCTTTTTTTCTTCATTATCACTCTGACGCTAGAAAATGACCACTAAAGCATCTAATTATGAAATCAAACATCCGCCTTCATAGAGGTGCATGTGTGCAGGGGCGTGGGAGTGAGTTTTGATGCTCGGCGAGTAAAAAAAACAATGAAAAAAATTCGGCGGATCTCGCACAAAGAGGGAATTGAGTTCATGCGACGCACGAAATTGTGTTCTTAGCAGAGCAATACGAGATTTATATACAAGCTTTTGAGTTAATTGAGTGTTTAATCAAATTTAGGGATCATGAGGGACATGGAATTCACTGGCGTCTAAAGGCTAGAGCGCGATCCTATCGCCATGCCTACACACGCTAAACCACATACGCAAGTTTCATCAAGTGTACTGCACGCTACGGTACTTGAAACGCATGCTACGCTTAAGAATATTGTCAATAAAGAGTATGTGTAACATTTATTGCATTGTTATCTGTGATAGGTCACTATGGATGTATATGCACGTAATTTCCATTATTTTCGTCTAATAAAACTTGCCGAGAAACAGCCATCCGATGTTATTCTTTCATTGTACGTGTGGCACACGTATTCAGCATTCAATGGCCCGACGGGGTATGCAAATATAAATGTGCCACACGTGACTGAGGTAAAGCATTCTACGACGCACACGACAATAATATCATGTTGTACACTTTGTCACCAGCAACTCAAGTTCGTCATACACTCACGTACTCATTCGATTTTTTTAAATTTATACTGGGTAAGGCGTAGACAAATAGAGCACTCGGATTTACGTAGCCGAATATATATGATAAATAGAAACAGTCAAAGCGCATTTGTTCATAGTTTGAGCAATTGAAAGAAAGGGTCCCCGTGCTTATTGATGGACTTCCTACGATGGCTTTGATAGATACTGGAGCAGCTGTTTCAGTGATGAGTCTTAACTTCAAATTGCGGATATGACATAAAGTGATGTTTCGCTGGGACAGTTGTGCATCATTTCGTGCAGTGAGCGGGGAGACATTGTGCCCGATCGGTGTGTTTGTTGTTAGTGTCACTTTGGGTGACAAGGTCTTCGAGGCTGAATTCGCCGTCCTGACCAGCTCCACCCATGACATTCTTGGGCATCAATTTTCTACGCGAGTGCGGGGCTACTGTAGATTGCGGTGCTGGCGAGATTATGCTATCGGCATTTACTGACGATCCTAGGTGCAATCAAGGATCTATAACCGTCATTGAGGATGTTGTCCTGCCGCCCAACTCGATGAAGACCGTACGCGTTGACGCCTCTGCCTCGGACGCCGGAAAGTTTGATGTTCTTGTGGAGCCCATTCCTCTTAATTGCGCCAAGAAAAATGTGCTCATTCCACATTGTGTTCTGTCAATCAGTGATAGGCGATCGGCCTTATGGGTGTCGAACTATTCAAATGAACCTGTTATGCTACCCGGCGGAATGCGACTCGCCCGCTTCGAACAAAATGCGACCAGTTTCATTGCATCTTTAAGTGACGAGAGAGTAGATCCTATTTGTGCAACGTACCATACAGAAGCCAACTTTTTGAGTATGGTAAACAAGTCACTATCAGCAGAAAAACGTCAAGCTTTGGTCGAAGTCCTTGCGAAGCACGCTACTATATTTGACTTTGCGCAGAAAGAAGAGCAAATAAGTGTACCCGAGGGGCGTACTCGCCATGGGATTGACACAGAATCCGCTACCATATCCGGCAGAAACCATACCGTGTCTCATCTGCGGAGCGCAAGGTCATTACTCAACAGGTAGAAGAGATGTTAAAGAAAAGGCTTATTCAAGAGTCGTGTAGTCCTTGGGCTGCCCCTGTGATTCTTGTCCGAAAGAAGGATGGTACATGGCGATTCTGCGTGGATTACAGACGGCTCAACTCTGTTACTAAAAAGGATGTCTACCCGCTTCCCAGGAGTGATGATGTCATCGATTGTTTACATTCGGCATCGTACTTCTCATCCGTGGATTTGAGATCTGGTTATTGGCAAATACCCATGCACCCGAATGACAAAGAGAAAACGGCCTTCATAACCCCAGATAGTCTATTTGAATTCAATGTAATGCCGTTTGGCCTATGCAACGCTCCAGCCACGTTTGAGCGCTTCATGGACTCTGTGTTACGTGGACTAAAGTGGGAAGTTTGTCTTTGCTACCTGGATGACATTATAATATTTGGCCGTAAATTCGATGAACGCAACCATCGTCTAGACATTGTTCACACCTGCCTTGAGAGAGCTAAGCTCACCCTGAACTCTAAGAAGTGTCACTTTGGCAGCCGTGAGACTCTCGTTCTCGGTCACCTGGTGGACAAGTATGGCGTTCGACCCGACCCCCAGAAAGTCGCAGCAGTCAGCAGCTTCAAACAACCTCAGTCGGTACGAGAGTTGCGAAGCTTTTTGGGCCTATGCTCGTACTTCCGCCGCTTCTTGCCCAGGTTCGCCGACCTCGCTTACCCTTTGACGTCCCTACTCAACAAGAACGCACCTTTTCGGTGGTCAGCGGAATGCGAGTCGTCTTTTTCACAACTCAAGTTTGCTCTTACGTCAGGGCCCGTACTTCGCCACTATGACCCATCTGCTGCCACAGAAGTTCATACCGACGCCAGTGGTGTAGGTATTGGCGCCGTCTTGGTACAACGCCATGGAGCTGCTGAACACGTCGTTGCCTATGCCAGTCGCTGTTTAAGTAAGCCGGAGCGAAACTATACTGTCACAGAGCAGGAATGTCTCGCGGTCATATTCGCCGTGCACAAGTTTCGCCCTTATATCTATGGACGCCGATTCTCGAATGTCACGGACCACCATTCTTTATGTTGGCTCACTGGACTACGGGACCCATCTGGTCGTCTTGCTCGTTGGGCATTACGATTGCAAGAACACGACTTTGAAGTCTGCTACAAGAGCGGTCGTCGTCATGCCGACGCTGATTGCCTTTCACGACTTCCCCTTCCGACAACCGAGTGTGACGCTGACAACTTTGATGAATATTTGGCTGTAGTGGATACTCCATTCCCCGACCTAACAACTTTTCGAGCAGAGCAACGCAATGACAACAGTCTCGCTTCTTTCTTTATTTCCGGAACGAACGGTCAACGTGGTTTCGTCGTAAAGGATGGCGTTCTTTACAAAAAGAATTATTCCGGCGTAGGCCCTCGCCTACTTCTAGTTGTGCCTACAAGTCTTCGACAACACGTACTTCGAGCAATGCACGACGACCCAACATCTGGCCATATGGGTTTTTCTAGTACATTTTATCGCACGCAAGAACGCTTCTTCTGGCCGAAGATGCGTAAAAGTGTGACTGCATACGTTGCGAGCTGTGAGCAAAGTCAACGCCACAAGCGTCCTACAACTCCTCCAGCCGGACTACTTCATCCCACAGCACCCCCGAGTTCACCATTTGACGTCGTAGGTGTCGACCTGCTCGGCCCTTTTCCGCGATCAACGAACGGCAACCGATGGATTATTGTGGGCGTTGACCACCTCACACGTTACGCCGAAACTGCGGCGATTCCTGCGGCAACGGCCACTCAAGTTTCACAGTTCATGCTGTCACACGTTATATTACGCCATGGATCCCCCCGTGTCATCATCAGTGATCGCGGGCGGCAATTTGTTGCCGATGTAGTTGAAGACCTCCTTCGTCTTGCTTCGTGCCATTTTCGTCACACTACCCCGTATCACCCGCAGGCTAATGGTTTGACGGAACGAACAAATAGGATTCTCGTCAACATGATTTCCATGTATGTTGATTCTGGACACAAAACATGGGACGCGATTTTGTCATTTATAACTTTCGCCTACAACACTGCACAGCACGAAACAACGAGATACAGTCCATTTTATCTGCTCTACGCACGCCAACCCCGTACAGTTCTTGACACTATTCTTCCTTTTTCCGAGACTGATCAACCTACTCTCGCCGAAACCATTTGCCGCGCAGAAGAGGCCCGGCGCATCGCCTGTCTTCGAACTTTCGTCTCACAGAAACGCTCCAAAAACCGTTACGACAGAAGTCACCGGCATGTATGGTTTGAGAAAGGGGATTTGGTGTGGCTTTGGACGCCGCTTCGCAAGCGCGGCCTCTGCCAAAAGTTTCTGACCAACTACACCGGTCCATTTGTTGTCTTGGAACGTCTAAGCGATGTCACGTACGTGATATCTCAGCTGTTGTCAACTGGCCGCCGCTCAAGCAAGACCATCATCGTTCATGCTGCCCGTTTAAAACGCTATCATCATCGCAACGAAGCCTAACTCGCCCGGTGGGCATCGTCTGCAAAGGGGGAATTGCTACGATACTGAGGATGCGCGTGGAAGAAGAGGAGAACGAGGTTGGCACGAGCGGTGATCGGCCAGATCCCTGGACTCTCGCATTGATCATCTCCTGTAAATAAAGGCATCCATCGCACCGTAACAATATCATGTTGTACACTTTGTCACCAGCAACTCAAGTTCGTCATACACTCACGTACTCATTCGATTTCTTTAATTTATACTGGGTAAGGCATAGACAAATAGAGCACTCGGATTTACGTAGCCGAATATATATGATAAATAGAAACAGTCAAAGCGCATTTGTTCATAGTTTGAGCAATTGAAAGAAAGGCTCAGCATTCAAAACTGCATTTTGAGAAATAAGTTGTGTTAAGGCAGCCAAAATTACGTGCACAGCGAAAAATACGTCGGTTAGCTAATGCCTGCAACGAAGACGTGTATAGGAGACTTTTCATAGAGTCTGCAAAAATAGAATTTTGACTACCTCCCTCGTTGACCGGTCTCGGAGATAACACTGTGCATCCAAATATACTGCTAAAGTATATGTAGTGGACAGTATATCTGAGACAACGACGCTGTTGTGCTGCCACGCCAGTTGCCTCCCGTCGTCAACCTCCGCTAGCCAACGCGCCAGCAACGGACAGCGCCACTGCGCGGGGCATAGAATCCGGTTTCTCAGCCACCGAAGCAGAAATCGCGTGTTCGTGACACCAGGAAAACCTTTCTAGTCCCTGTACCTGTACTGTACCTGTACTGCTACTCGGCATAGCCACGCATATGCTCAATGACGTTCTCGGTGACTTCGTTTGGCTCGAGTGTCGAAAGAGTGACGACGAAAGCCATCATCGACACAGGTGCAACAACCTAGGCGCAGGCAAACACAACGTGGTAAAATACAAAGAAGCTGTACAGATCCACATTCTTTTATTCTAACAGCTTGTTTTTTTTTTCAAAAATAGTTGCGAAGCTTAAACTAAACGTGGTTAGGCATATTTCCAGGAACTCATGCGAAAGAAGAAATACGACAGCGTGCTCAAGTCGCCAGAAAGGCTACCAGAATCGCTATCAATTCTCAGCGTTCGCCTCGCCACAGTATTCTAGTGGCTAACGTGCTCGGCTGCTGATCCGCAGATCGAGGGATCAAATTTCGGCTTCGGCAGCTGCATATCATATGGAGGCGAAATGCTGTATGCCCATGTGGTCTGATTTCGGTGCACTCAAAGAACCACAGGTGGTCGAAATTTGGGATGAAAATGGTTTTGGGACGTTAAACGCCACATATCAATCAATACACAACGTTGCTGGATGAAAGGTCTCATTCATGTTCAGTGCCTTACAGATCTACACATTCTGCTTAAAAAGTGGCTACATGCTTTTGATATTACCCGCTGAAGTCAAAACACTACTGAGGGTAAGCTTTGGGGGGCGCCGCGAAGAAACTGGATATAAAAAAAAACAGTTGTCGGTCCCTTCAAGGGCTGTCCAGAGACACTTCGATGAGCAATCCGGCTAACAATTATCAAAACTCTTATCTCGAAGCCTAAAACACTGATACTAAGATACATATGTTTTTGACGTAGATGGGTTTTTCATAGATGCTTTTTCAAAAAGGCGGAAAAATACCAAAACACCGACAAATATAGATAGATTGTACTCGAATACTTATTTATTGCAAGGAGCAAGTAGGCTGTCTGCTTCGCCGCCTATTTGACAAGCTGTTGTTTAAGGTGGCGTTTCCACTGTCTCCATCTTGCCAGTAACGCCGAAAACGACACGCTCCATCCCTAAAGCAATAGAAGAAGAACACTTCGTGGATCAAACACACCAGCCTTTGCTGGCGCACCCAGGAGGGGGAAGCATGCTGTCAGGATTCGGAGAAATGAGGCATTCAGCAGGGGCTTTTTTTTTCTCTTTCCCCTTCAACAATGTTTTTATCTCCCCTTCCATGCTCACTTGTCCATGTCCCCTGCTGCGCTGGGTTTTCACCGCGAGTAACAATGGCGCTGCAAACCGCTCAAGTTTACTTTTGGTTAGCAGGCTGTCAACCACTTCTGCCTCACTGGACAGCTGCTCTGCATGACTCACTGGTGGAATGTGCGGCTGGCTGACAAACTCTCCCGCGGAAGCCACGTTTCAATCAAACCATGAGATATCCTTCAGTGTACAGGCGTGAATAATTCTCCGATGTCGCTCACTCCTGCCTCATTCAGTACTGGCTACAGTTCAGTTGAGATATTGTCCTGTCTAGGACTTCACATAGAAGCTGGCAGTAATATCTAAATAAATAACTAAATATTTTTGGGTGAGACCGCAGTCATCCTAAATAAATCACGCTTACATTTTGATTCCGACCACTGTCTACCACGCCACTAACGATAACTGTCTGCTCGTCTTGTGTTTATGCTGTTTATTGCACGTGACGTCTTAGACAGGTTCTCTGAGCTGGGCACCTAAAGAAGGCGGCCACAATAACTTTTTAGCGCATTTCAGAGAGCCAGTAGAAGGGATGACAGAGTCGTTCACCCCTTGCATATTTTCGTGCTATGCCCGCTTGCTTCTGTTCGCCAGCCACGTCAAGGAACAAAACAAAAGTGGAAGGCACACTGACACTATTGAGATATCACTGTTTTTTTGCTCTACGCAAAAAACAAGTTTTCACGCTGCCCCTCAGCTAGGAGGTACCTGATCATAGCCACCACAGAGACGCCAATTGTAAGTTATGTAATTCATACCATCAAGCTTGCCCAGCCAACCACACTTCCTGAAAACTACATATTTTCAAACTAAAAAAAATTAAAATGAGGGTTATATTCAAAACACACTCCACCCACGCACGTCTACTCGCATCGCTTATATCCACATGCACTGTAGGCGTTTATGCTTTTTTTATTCTGTCGTGTATCGCTCCTCTCTTACTGAAACGCGCGCACAGACAAGAGACATTCCAGAAATACGGTTTCGTTTACACCTGAGGACCCCCACTCTTACATTTTAAAGAATTGCACACATGGTATCTCACTCTCCCTGTGAGGGTAGGGAAGAAGAAAAGACGGGTTCAAGGATCAAGAGGTCGGAGGCTTGTTGGATGGGTACTAAGCGGTACATAATTTGAAGTTAGAAAAACTTATACCCTGAGGTAAAATGTTTATACACGCCACCCTCGGGAATAAAGAGAGCTTTTTTGGTGCGGTTCTTTTGTTTTCATTTTCTTGATGGCGCTAGGCAAACATTCTCGTTGTAGTGGTGAAACAAAGGTAGATTTCTCAATGGTTAAGCAGCATTTTTAATGGTTAAGCAGCATATTATTCGTGTGTATATCTGTATCAGAAGACGAGAATCACTGTTAAGTAAGCTCTAAAAGCAGAAATTTGAGCACAGTTCGAAGATAATTGAGGTTTTGTTGGCGTTTGGGGCATGATAAATTCCAAAAATTCACGAGCTCCTTTTCGCCTTTCTGCTAGCTTACTCAAAACGCTACGTTGAAGAAATAGATCATGGCCACTATAGTTTATCTGTGTGCCAAATAAGCCGCAGAACTTCGCTATCTTTCCTTCAAAATGTGCAGAGCTTGGTCCTCGTATTGAGAAATTTGCCGAATCTGATCAATATGAATGAAAAAACTATTGTGTGTAAAAAAAACGGAAATAGACACACAGATAGGGAATATTGTTTTCTATGCACGTCCCGAATACGAACTTGCTCTAGCGAGTAGTTAATGGCCAGCCGACAGGTAAAATAACTAAATTTGGCTATTTTCAAAAGATAAGTGACAATGACTAAGAAGCCCTATATAAATTTGCAGGGTTAAAGAAATAGATAAATATGTTCTCAATGCTCTGTGCAAGAAACAGCGCTGCCGCTGCAGCAGCTTCTTCAGAAAATGGGCACCAGTGAGGCACAGTCAGCCCAAACAACGTAAATAACGCTTATTCTTGCCCAGCTATCCCCGAACGGTAGCAGTTGATTTGATTTCATTAGACACGTTTTAAAATCGCAAAGGTCAAACTTTTCAATGATATACAAGTTACAAAACCAGGACAACAGCCGTGGCGTCAGTCGGAAAAGTGGCAACAACAGTGTGTTCGTGCTGTCGGAGTGAGACCGCTGCGGTGACTGAAGTGACACTTTCATACTCGAGATGTGGCATTGATTCGAGTTCATAGTAAGCATATTTTTTTTATTTTTAATGCAAAGTATGAAGGGCGTTCATACGTTGAAGGTATTCTATTTTTAGCGCAAAGACTATCCAAAGGATCAATGGCAGTTGCCGACCATGCGACTTCGAGGGTGATTGGCGTGTTTACCGAGCGTCTAGGCCACTCCTCAGGCGCTGAGTGACGATGAGCGAACGCCGATGACGTCAGCAGTTTGGGTGTTGTCATCTTGGTCTACACGTGGTGCCATCTGGCGGCGACGCCTTGTTACCTGGCGATGGCTTCACTTGTTTGTTTTTTTTTGCTTGGTTCGGGCAGCGCGTTAATGTGATCTCTGCGTTTTCGTTGTTCCACTTCGGTTGATTTGTCTGCGAATCGTGAGTGCGATTGTGATTAATAACCGATGAATCATCCACTTATTTTACTGTTAACAAACAGGTTCGTTTTTCAGAACCACGGACACTCAAAAGAATCTCGATACTGCCCAGAAGTGGTGTACGTGCAGAATCAAAACGTGGCGACGGCTGAGCCCCCGAACAAATTTGACTCGCTAATGCGCTACGGATTCCGACAACGCAATTCTGAAAACACTTGTCGAAAACCAAATAAATGAATGGCTGTCACAGCTTTGCCCCAAATTATATCGATGTCAGTTGCACATAGCAATTACGCTGTTAGCGTGGGCCAAGCAAATTCGAAAACGTACAGAACAAATTTCATACAGCCTCTGGGGGCATCCACCGCCCCTTGATATTGTCCTGTACCCTTCAGTACGCAAGGTGGCAATAGAATTCTGTAGGCGAATTCATATGTACGCACTGTACATGGTGGAGGTTTTGCTGATGTCTTCTAATTCAAGTGACCATACGGATTGCGGTGAATTGAATGCGTGCAGCGCTGTGTCCAAGCACGCCAGCTGGATTTGACAGCAATAATATTCAACGACTATATACAACAATTTATATAAACATTTACTCAGTGGAAAAGTGTAGCAGGTATTTTCTTGGTGCCATTGGCATCAGAAGGCAGTGCGTTTCCTTGTGCGCAACTGCACATTCAAAGTGCTAGTCTTCGCAAAAGAACAAACACGTGACTACACTGTAAAAAGAAAAAGTTACTTCGAGGTCAGAGTAAGACGTTTGTACTCCAGCGTCCTCCCTATTTGGAGCAATTTTTGCTCCGGACATCCAGAGCAAAACTTTTTCCCGGGCTCGCCGGAGGGCAACTCGAGTATTTTTAACAGATATTTTATTCCGGCCGACCGTAGAAGTTGAGTGGCGCCACCGGAGTACTTTTTACTGGCATTAGCCTCCGGCTGACCAGTCTGATTACGTAGAACCTCCGGAGCATTTTTCGCGGGTTTTTCACTCCGGTTATCCGGAGCTCTTGTGTGGTACCTCCAGAGTATTTTACGAATGTACTTACTTTGTCCGTACAGAGTTTCGGTGAGGTAGACCAGTATTTTTTAAAGTGTGTGCTCCGCTTTTTCTTTATTGTATGGTGATTGTTTCATGCTTTGTTTAAACGAAAAACGTCCCAATTCTTTTGCAAGCACTGCAGAATTACAGCGCAATCTTTTCCACAGGGCTCTAGCAAATGAAATTCAAGAAAACACTTTAGTTGTTATTATTAGACTTATTCGAAATGAGCCGCCAGTTCTGGATAATTGCCCAGCATTTAGGAAAAGCTATTTAAATAAAAAAGACAAAAACAAACAAACATTCAAAAGACCACCAAACACAATGAGACAGATGCCATGAAATCAACAGCAGTCAAGCTTGAAGCGCAGCACTTCAAAATGAAGCCCATAATGCTGCGAAACAATGCACGACGAACGAACAAAGCGCGACCACCAAGAACAACTCTTCACCATATCCGAAGGAGCATGCATCAGATTTATTGACGACGCAACGGATGAGCTGATTGCCTCCTGCATAATTTAGGGGAAAAAATACTTATACATGAGAATTGCAAACTATGTGAGAGGCAAGGAAACTGAGAACACTGAAGCCACGGACGCTCAATAAATCCTATATGGTCTGTAAGTCTATGAGAAGAAACAACTTCTGAAACTGACCCCCTCACCCCCCACCCCCCACACACAAAGACAGGATGAGCGTTCTATATCAAGAAGCACATCCAATGTAATTCGTTGTGAAGGAACTGCAACATGACAAAAACACACCTTTCTTTAGGGACAGCTTAGCTTCATCTTGTTTGAAAATTATTTTTGAAAGTATGTTGGCGTTTTGTTTTTTTAATTTGCACAGCCCGCTTTGTGCTGATACCCGTTGTAGTGAGCGTTTTTCGAAGTAAGTATTGTATGAGCATGTATTTTAAGACGACCAGCTTCAAGTCCAAAATAAGGAAAAGTTCACTACAACGTAACAAAATAAGTAAGCAATAAAAGGCACAAACATCACGCAACCTAAGCCAACTGCATTTTCACAGAATTAAGGAAAGGACGACCAGTTTTCTCAACTTAAAGGCCTGGCGTGCACACTTTCTCAGGCCACAGAAGGTGATGCACCGAAGCGTCACGATGTGCCAGTGCCTTCTCTTGAAAAATTTTCCTTTTACATCTTCTGCTCGTAGGCCAGCATCTTTGCATTGTCGAGGTCGAAACTAAGTCTCAGCGCTGTTCACACTCCCGTCTTGCACAAAAAAACAAAAAAAAAACTGCAGCAACAGCCACGGCAGCACGACTGAGAAAAAAAATGCTGCAGCAAGAATAGTAATCTATCCCATCATCAACACAAAAATTACGGCTAGATTTTTTTTTTGGAAGGGCACCTTCTCCTTTCTTTCACTACAATTCCATCTTTGTCTTAGAGTGTGGAGCCGGGCTGTCATACAGAAGATTAAATTTACTAGCCCCCCTGCCCCCTTTCACAGAAACGTCGAGCGCTGCACGACTCGTTCTGCCAAGCAACTCATCTTTATTTATTCTTTTTGCATTGTTCGTTTCTAGTACCGTCAGCTTGTTTCGCCCTTCCATTTCTTTTTCTGAAAGCACCACGCCCCGCAATAAGTTCAGTATACTTCTAGATTAATATCTCAAATACCACATATCCAACCAAAATAACTTTTTCACAAGTTTGTGTGTTTGCATTCAAAAAGTATTTCCAAACGATTGCCTTACCTCTATTCACTACATTTATAATGAATTAACACTGATTTTATTTATTCAAGTTTGATTACTTCAACTTACGTATTCATTAAAATTGTTTACGCAGTGGTAGACTTCGACCTGACGTTTATTGATATGAAAAGCCGACAAATGTTACCATTTATGTGTACTGAAAAGACCAAAAATATTTTTTCATCGGCTCGCACTTTTTGGCACATTACAACGTCCTCCCGGAGTGCCACCACGACCATCTTCTCGACACGACAACACAATATTCCTCACCAGGACAGCCACCCAACAGCCAAGCATCAAAGTATACCCAGTGTTGACAAGCATTCACCGTATACCATAACATCCTTTCCAGCCACCCTACAACAGACGCTACCTAGTCGTCCATCGAGACGACAAGAACTTCACTCTGCGTAGGAACGGGAAGGACGTCAGCCTCTCGATTGGCTCAAGCTTGGAAACTTCGCTGCGAACCAACCAGGCAGTGCCACTCCTTGCACAGGCATCTATCCACAGCTACCGATGTTGCAGCCCGGTCTTTTCTTCGACACGCTCTAGACGTCTGGTACGCCTCCCAGATTTCTACTGATCCTGACAGCGCTGCATTTCGCGGGGGGTGATGTGGCCACCACTGCGCACAAACTTGCGCAGCCTCCATCTGGTCAGTATTTAAGCCAGCATGACACGGCCGCTCGCTGCAACACACCTGCGACAAGAAAAGAGCACAGGAGCACCACAGGAGGCTTACGTCACCATTGGTGGCTATAACTCAAGCTGCCAAGCTTGGAAGTTATTATTGTTACTCTAACCGCTCAAGCACAACGTTGGCATGCTAGCCACGCCGCTGCTACTACATTAATAAACAGGTATGTTTTATGTTGAAACGCGTGATTCCAGTGTCACGGCATCCCACAATCGTACTTACAACTTACTAGATTTATTATTTGTAGACGGAATCATCTCACCACTATTAACAACTGAATATGCCGTAAAAATAAGCTTTTCTAAACAAAATAACGTGCGTTTCGGGCACAGCTTCTAATGTTTTATCTCTGAAATCCTATGATCTGCTCCGTCGCCATATAGACAACTTAGTCATATAGACGGAACGGCTACTTTGAGTAAATATTTTGTAATGAAAATTCGAAGATACGGGAGATACGGCCGTTGATTTTGTGCACGAAAAACTATAACGTTATTCGATGGCACCAAATACGGATTTATAGTAGCACTTCATATATACAGGCTGTCCGGCAACTTCGGCCACGACTTTCATATTGAAAGCCACTTCAGAGGCGAACTGAACCAAACGTATACTATTGGCACTAGCCTGTAAATACTCGCACTATTTTTTTAATTCCCACCTAAGATAAGAAAACATATACCAAAAATTCTATTTATTCGCTAAAACCCCAAAATATGACCTGTGAGTGGCAAAGCCTTTGCAGAAACCACCGACTCAATTGTTTCCTGCACAATATGTGTTATGATGGTATTTTTTCCGCGTTGTGAAAAAGCCGACAAAAGCACGCTCGCTGTCCGTCACGGAGCTTTTCAGCTTACTCGAGAATTTTTTACAAAGCAAAAAAAAATATTAACAGCGGGACTCGTATATCGTTCAGAAAATGATTGTGTCGGTGGTTTCTGAAAGTGCTCTACAGCTCAATGGGCTAATTTGGGTTTTCAGCCTGTAAAAAAAAATTGGTAAATAAATTTATTTACCTAAATCACTTAGGGGGAACAAAAATCATCTGAGTATCCAAAGGCCGTGAGAATAGTATACGTTTATTTCAATTCATCTATAAAGTGCCTTTCATTGTCGAAATCCTGGCTCAGGTTATCTTGTGTAAACACACACACACACACATATATATATCAATATATATATATATATATATATATATATATATATATTTATTACGGATCGGGGCACAGCATTTACTGCAGACCTTATGCAATGTCTGATGCGCATGACAAATACCGATCACAGAAGAACAACGGCGTATCACCCTCAGTCAAATGGCTTAACCGAACGCCTCAACAGAACTCTGACCGACATGCTATCAATGTATGTCGATGTTGAACATAAACAGTGGGATGAAATATTACCCTACGTAACATTCGCATATAATACAGCCGTTCAAGAAACAACCCACGTTGCCCCTTTTGAACTAGTATTCGGCCGAAGAGTCACCACCCCACTGGATGCCATGTTACCACTACAGGACGAAAACAGCTATCCACCTGACTTAGATGACTTCTTGCAACGAGCCGAAGAAGCACGACAAATGGCAAGATACCGAATACGCCGTCAACAGCGCGTCGACTCTAGTCGGTACAACAAGCGACGCAGTGACGCACTTTATCATCCTGGTGACAAAGTGTGGATATGGATCCCAGTGCGTCGCCGCGGAATCACTGAAAAGCTTCTTTGTCGACACTTCGGCACTTATGAAGTACTCAACCGTATCAGCGACGTCACTTATGAAGTCAGATCCGCGGGACACGTGAGCTCAAGACGCCGCAATACCACGGAAGTGGTACACGTAGTCCGCATGAAGCCCTATCATGACAGATCGTCGGAAAACGAGTGAGAGGGTGCATGTATCATTTTACTCTCTCAAGCATCCGGACAATGGGTCTGAGGGGGGGGGGGGAGGGATAATGCCGCGACAGGTTGGCCACGTTCAAGTAGCCGCAGCAATCATCATGGCAAGAGCACCAGCAAGACCCGGCTGGCATGCGTCACGCGTTCGTGCGCTCCAACAACGAGGAAGAGGAAGTTAGTTGACGCTGTGCCTCTCGGCTACTTGGACTCGACGACCACAGTCATTAGACTTGTGGGCACAAATTCGCCCTATTGAAGTTGCTTGTTGTTTTTAGCCTGTCTGCCTCAGCATTGCTACAATATATATATATCTGAGCCCGTGAGCTCAGATATATATAAATATAAATATATATATATATATATATATATATATATATATATATATATATATATATATATATATATATATATATACATATATATATATATATAGGCGGAAATGTTGTAGGCCCGTGGGCTCAGATTTGGGTGCACGTTAAAGAACCCCAGGTGGTCTAAATTTCCGGAGCCTTTCACTACGGCGTCTCTCGTAATTATATAGTGGTTTTGGGACGTTAAACCCCACATATCAATCAACCCAATAGAGTGGCTGGGAGTTTAACCACCGTTGTAGCTCAGTGGTAGAGCCTCGAACGCGTTATTCGAAGGTCGCAGGTTTGTTTGCTGCCCACAGAAAGTTAACGTTTGACCCAATTTTCTTTTTTTACGTTTACATCACAATTCGGTGTAATAACTTCTATACTTTTCTTAGCATTATTGTCTAATATAACTGTTTAACATTTTGCCAAAACACGCAAAAACGAGCCATTAAGTATAAACTTCTTTCGCAAACACACACACACAGACACACACACAACCATATATATATATATATATATATATATATATATATATATATATATATATATATATATATATATATATATACATATATATATATATATATATATATATATATATATATTTCAACGTAAGTTGAAGTAATCAAACTTGAATAACTAAAATCAGTGTTAATTCATTACAAATGTAGTGAATAGAGGTAAGGCAATTGTTTGGTAAAGACTTTTAGAATGCAAATACACAAACTTGTGAGAAAGTTATTTTGGTTGGATATGTGGTATTTTAGATGATAATCTAGAAGTATACTGGACTTATTGCGGGGCGTGGTGCTTTCAGGAAAAGAAAGAGAAGGGCGAAACAAGCTGACGGTAGTAGAAACGAATAATGCAAAAAAAAAAAGATGAGTTGCTTGGCAAAACGAGTCGGGCAGGGGGGATAGTAAATTTAATCCTCTATATGACAGCCCGGCTCCACACTCTAAGACAAAGATGAAATTGTAGTGAAAGAAAGAAGAAGGTACCCTTCCAAAAAAGAAAAAAGAAACTAGCCGTATTTTTTGTGTTGATGATGGGAGAGATTACTATCCCTGCTGCTGCATTTTTTTCTTTTCAGTCGTTCTGCCGTGGCTGTTGCTGCAGTTTTGTTTGTTTTTTTTGTGCAAGACGGGAGTGTGAACAGCGCTGAGACTTAGTTTCGACCTCGACAATGCAAAGATGCTGGCCTACGAGCAGAAGATGTAAAAGGAATTTTTTTCAAGAGGAGGCACTGGCACATCGTGACGCTTCGGTGCATCACCTTCTGTGGCCTCAGAAAGTGTACACGCCAGGCCTTTAAGTTGAGTAAACTGGTCGTCCTTTCCTTATTTCTGTGAAATTGCAGTTGGCTTAGGTTGCGTGATGTTTGCGCCTTTTATCGCTTACTTATTTTGTTACGTTGTATTGAACTTTTCCTTATTTTGGGCTTGAAGCTGGTCGTCTTAAAATACATGCTCATACAATACCTACTTCGGAAAACGCTCACTACGACGGGTATCAGAACAAAGTGGGCAGTGCAAATTAAAAAAACAAAACGCCAACTTACTTTCAAAACTATTTTTCAAACAAGATGAAGCTAAGCTTCCCTTAAAGAAAGGTGTGTTTTTGTCATGTTGCAGTTCCTTCACAATGAATTACATTTAATGTGCTTCTTGATATAAAACGCTCATCCTGTCTTTGTGTGTGGGGGGGGGGTGAGGGGGTCAGTTTCAGAAGTTGTTTCTTCTCATAGACTTACAGACCATATAGGATTTATTGAGCGTCCGTGGCTTCAGTGTTCTCAGTTTCCTTGCCTCTCACATAGTTTGCAATTCTCATGTATAAGTATTTTTTCCCCTAAATTATGCAGGAGGCAATCAGCTCATCCGTTGCGTCGTCAATAAATCTGATGCATGCTCCTTCGGATATGGTGAAGAGTTGTTCTTGGTGGTCGCGCTTTGTTCGTTCGTCGTGCATTGTTTCGCAGCATTATGGGCTTCATTTTGAAGTGATGCGCTTCAAGCCTGACTGCTGTTGATTGCATGGCATCTGTCTTATTGTGTTTGGTGGTCTTTTGAATGTTTGTTTGTTCTTGTCTTTTTTTATTTAAATAGCTTTTCCTAAATGCTTCGCAATCATCCAGAACTGACGGCTCATTTTGAATAAATCCAATAATAACAACTCAGGTGTTTTCTTGAATTTCATTTGCTAGAGCTCTGTGGAAAAGATTGCGCTGTAATTCTGCAGTGCTTGCAAAAAAATTGGGACGTCCTCCATTTAAACAAAGCGTGAGACAATCAGAATACAATAAAGAAAAAGCGGAGCACACACTTCGAAAAATACTGGTCTACCTCACTGAAATTCTGTACGGATGAAGTAAGTAAATTCTTAAAACACTCTGGAGGTACCACACAAAAGCTCCGGACAACCGGAATGAAAAACCCGCGGAAAATGCTCCGGAGGTTCCACGTGATCAGTCAGGTCAGCCGGAGGCTAATGCCAGTAATAAATACTCCGGTGGCGCCACTCAATTTCTACGGTCGGCCGGAATAAAATATCTGCTAAAAATACTCGAGTTGCCCTCCGGCGAGCCGGGGAAAAAGTTTTTCTTTGGATGTCCGGAGAAAAAGTTGCTCCAAATAGGGAGGACGCTGGAGGACAAACGTCTTGCTCTAACCTTGAAGTAACTTTTTTATTACAGTGTAGTCACGTGTTTGTTCTTTTGCGAAGACCAGCACTTTGAATGTGCAGTGGCGCACAAGGAAACGCACTCTCTTCTGATGCCGACGGCACCAAGAAAATACATACTACACTTTTCCACTGAGTAAATGATTATATAAATTGTTGTATATAGTCGTTGAATATTATTGCTGTCAAATCGAGCTGGCGTGCTTAGACACAGCGCTGCACGCATTCAAGTCACCGCAATTCGTATGGTCACTTGAATTAGAAGACATCAGCAACACCTCCACCATGTACAGTGCGTACATATGAATTCGCCTACAGAATTCCATTGCCACCTTTCGTACTGAAGGGTACAGGACAATATCAAGGGGCGGTGGATGCCCCCAGAGGCTGTAGGAAGTTTGTTCTGTACGTTTTCGAATTTGCTTGGCCCACGCTAACACGTAATTGCTATCTGCAACTGCCATCGATATAAATTGGGGCAAAGCTGTGACAGCCATTCATTTATTTGGTTTTCGACAAGTGTTTTCAGAATTGCGTTGTCGGAATCCGCAGCGCATTAGCGAGTCACATTTGATCGGGGGCTCAGCCGTCGCAACGTTTCGATTCTGCACGTACACCACTTCTGGGCAGTATCGAGATTCTTTTGAGTGTCCGTGGTTCTGAGAAACGAACCAGTTTGTTAACAGTAAAATAAGTGGATGATTCATCGGTCATTAATCACAATCGCACTCACGATTCACAGACAAATCAACCGAAGCGGCACAACGAAAACGCAGAGATCACATTAACGCGCTGCCCGAACCAAGCAAAACAAAACATGTGAAGCCATTGCCAGGTAACAAGGCGTCGCCGCCAGATGGCACCACGTGTAGACCAAGATGACAACACTCAAACTGCCGACGTCATCGGCGTTCGCTCATCGTCAATCAGCGCCTGAGGAGTGGCCTAGACGCTCGGTAAACACGCCAATCACCCTCGAAATCGCATGGTCGGCAACTGCCGTTGACCCTTTGGACACTCTTTGCGCTAAAAATAGAATACCTTCAACGTATGAACGCCCTTCATACTTTGCATAAAAATGAAAAAAAAATATGCTTACTATGCAATCGAATGAATGCCACATCTCGAGTATGAAAGTGTCACTTCAGTCACCGCAGCGGTATCACTCCGACAGCACGAACAAACTGTTGTTGCCACTTTTCCGACTGACGCCACGGCTGTTGTCCTGGTTTTGTAACTTGTATATCATTGAAAAGTTTGACTTTTGCGATTTTAAAATGTGTCTAATGAAATCAAATCAACTGCTACCGTTCGGGGATGGCTCGGCAAGAATAAGCGTTATTTACGTTGTTTGGGCTGACTGTGCCTCACTGGTGCCCATTTTCTGAAGACGCTGCTACAGTGACAGCGCTGTTTCTTGCACAGAGCATTGAGAACATATTTATCTATTTCTTTAACGCTGCAAATTTATATAGGGCTTCTAAGTCATTGTCGCTTATCTTTTGAAAATAGCCAAATTTAGTTATTTTACCTGTCGGCTGGCCATTAACTACTCGCTAGAGCAAGTTCGTATTCGGGACGTGCATAGAAAACAATATTCCCTATCTGTGTGTTTATTTCAGTTTTTTTTACACACAATAGTTTTTTCATTCATATTGATCAGATTCGGCTATTTCTCAATACGAGGATCTAACTCTGCACATTTTGAAGGAAAGATAGCGAAGTTCTGCGGCTTATTTGGCACACAGATAAGCTATAGTGGCCATGATCTATTTCCTCAACGTAGCGTTTTGAGTAAGCTAGCAGAAAGGCGAAAAGGAGCTCGTAAATTGTTCGAATTTATCATGCCCCAAACGCCAACAGAACGTCAATTATCTTCGAACTGTGCTCAAATTTCAGCATTTAGAGCTTACTTAACAGTCATTCCCGTCTTCTGATACAGATATACACACGAATAATATACAAATGCTGCTTAACCATTGAGAAATCTACCTTTGTTTCACCACTACAACAAGAATGTTTGTCTAGCGCCGTCAAGACAAGGAAAACAAAAGCACCGCACCAAAAAAGCTCTCTCTATTTCCTAGGGTAGCGTGTATAAACATTTTACCTCAGGGTATAAATTTTTCTAATTTCAAATCATGTACCCCTTAGTACCCCTCCAACAATCCTCCGACCTCTTGATCCTTGAACCCGTCTTTTCTTCTTCCCTACCCTCACAGAGAAAGTGAGATACCATGTGTGCAATTCTTTAAAATGTAAGAGTGGGGGTCCTCAGGTGTAAACGAAACCGTATTTCTGGATTGTGCCTTGTCTGTGCGCGCGTTTCAATAAGAGAGGAGTGATCAACGACAGAATAAAAAAAGCATAAACGCCAACAGTGTATGTGGATATAAGGGAAGCGAGTATACGTGCGTGGGTGGAGTGTGTTTTGAATTTCACCCTCATTTTAATTTTTTTATTTTGAAAATGTGTAGTTTTCAGAAAGTGTGGTTGGCTGGGCAAGCTTGATGGTATGAATCACATACCTTACAATTGGCGTCTCTGTGGTCGCTATTATCAGGTACCTCCTAGCTGAGATGCAGCGTGAAAACTTGTTTTTTGTGTAGAGCAAAAAACAGTGATATCTCAGTAGCGTCAGTGCGCCTTCCACTTTTCTGTTGTTTCTTGACGTGGCTGGTGAACAGAAAGAAGCGGGCATAGCACGAAAAACTGCAAGGGGAGAACGACTCGGTCATCCCTTCTACTGGCTCTCTGAAATGCGCTAAAAAGTTATTGTGGCCGCCTTCTTTAGGTGCCCAGCCAAGAAAACCTGTCTAAGACGTCACGTGCAATAAACAGCATAAACACAAGACGAGCAGACAGTTATCGTTAGTGGCGTGGTAGACAGTGGTCGGAATCAAAATGTAAGCGTGATTTATTTAGGATGACTGCTGTCTCACCCAAAAATATTTAGTTATTTATTTAGACATTACTGCCAGCTTCTATGCGAAGTCCTAGACAGGACAATATCTCAACTGAACGGTAGCCAGTGCTGAAGGAGGCAGGAGTGAGCGACATCGGAGAATTATTTACGCCTGTACACTGAAGGATATCTCATGGTTTGATTGATACGTGGCTTCCGCGGGAGAGTTTGTCAGCCAGCCACACATTCCACCAGTGAGTCATGCAGAGCAGCTGTCCAGTGTGGCAGAAGTGGTTGCCTGCCTGCTAACCAAAAGTAAACGTGAGCGGTCTGCAGCGCCATTGTTCCTCGCGTTAAAAGCCCAGTGCCGCAAGGGACGTGGACAAGTGAGCATGGAAGGGGAGATAAAAACGTTTTTGAAGGGGAAAGAGAAAAAAAAAGCCCCCGCTGAATGCCTCATTTCTCCGAATCCTGACAGCATGCTTCCCCCTCCTGGGTGCGCCAGCAAAGGCTGGTGTTATTGATCGACGAAGTGTTCTCCTTCTATTGCTTTAGGGATGGAGCGTGTCGTTTTTGGCGTTACTGGCAAGATGGCGACAGTGGAAACGCCACCCTAAACAGCTTGTCAAATAGGCGGCGAAGCAGAGAGCCTACTTGCTTCTTGCAATAAATAAGTATTCGAGTACAATCTATCTATATTTATCGGTGTTTTGGTATTTTTCAGCCTTTTCGAAAAAGCATCTATGAAAAACCCTTCTACGTCAAAAACATATGTATCTTAGTATCAGTGTTTTAGGCTTCGAGATAAGTGTTTTGATAATTCTTAGCCGGATTGCTCATCGGAGAGTCTCTGGACAGCCCTTGAAGAGACCGACAACAGTTTTTTTATATCCGTTTTTTTTTTGCGGCACCCCCCAAAGCTCACCCTCAGTAGTGTTTTGGCTTCATCGGGTAATATCAAAAGCATGTAGCCACTTTTTAGGCAGAATGTGTAGATCTGTAAGGCACTGAACATGAATGAGACCTTTCATCCAGAAGCGCTGTGTATTGATTGATATGTGGCGTTTAACGTCCCAAAATCATTTTCATCCCAAATTTTGACCACCTGTGGCTCTTTGAGTGCACCGAAATCAGACCACATGGGCATACAGCATTTCGCCTCCATATGAAATGCAGCTGCCGAAGCCGGAATTTGATCCCTCGACCTGCGAGTCAGCAGCCGAGCACGTTAGCCACTAGAATACTGTGGCGAGGCGAACGCTGAGAATTGATAGTGATTCTGGTAGCCTTCCTGGCGACTTGTGCACGCTGTCGTATTTCTTCTTTCGCATGAGTTCCTGGAATTATGCCTAACCACGTTTACTTTAAGCTTCGCAACTATTTTTGAAAAAAAAACAAGCTGTTAGAATAAGAGAATGTCGATCTGTACAGCTTCCTTGTGTTGTACCATGTTGCGTGCGCCTGCGCCTAGGTTGTTGCACTTGTGTCGATGATGGCTTTCGTCGTCACTCTTTCGACACTCGAGCCACGCGAAGTCACAGAGAACGTCATTGAGCATATGCGTGGCTATGCCGAGTTGCAGTACAGGTACAGTACAGGTACAGGTACTAGAAAGGTTTTCCTGGTGTCACGAACACGCGATTTCTGCTTCTGTGGCTGAGAAACCAGATTCTAGGCACCGCGCGGCGGCGCTGTCCGTTGCTGGCGCGTTGGCGAGCGGAGGTTGACGACGGGAGGCAACTGGCGTGGCAGCACAACAGCGTCAATGTCTCAGATATACTGTCCACTACATATACTTTAGCAGTATATTTGGATGCACAGTGCTGTCTCTGAGACCGGTCAACGAGGCAGGTAGTCAAAATTCTATATTTGCGGACTCTATGGAAAGTCTCCTATACACGTCTTCGTTGCAGGCATTAGCCAACCGACGTATTTTTCGCTGTGCACGTAATTGTGGCTGCCTTAACACAACTTTTTCCTCAAATTCAGTTTTGAATGCTGAGCCTTTCTTTCAATTGCTCAAACTATGAACAAATGCGCTTTGACTGTTTCTATTTATCATATATATTCGGCTACGTAAATCCGAGTGCTCTATTTGTCTATGCCTTACCCAGTATAAATTAAAGAAATCGAATGAGTACGTGAGTGTATGACGAACTTGAGTTGCTGGTGACAAAGTGTACAACATGATATTGTTACGGTGCGATGGATGCCTTTATTTACAGGAGATGATCAATGCGAGAGTCCAGGGATCTGGCCGATCACCGCTCGTGCCAACCTCGTTCTCCTCTTCTTCCACGCGCATCCTCAGTATCGTAGCAATTCCCCCTTTGCAGACGATGCCCACCGGGCGAGTTAGGCTTCGTTGCGATGATGATAGCGTTTTAAACGGGCAGCATGAACGATGATGGTCTTGCTTGAGCGGCGGCCAGTTGACAACAGCTGAGATATCACGTACGTGACATCGCTTAGACGTTCCAAGACAACAAATGGACCGGTGTAGTTGGTCAGAAACTTTTGGCAGAGGCCGCGCTTGCGAAGCGGCGTCCAAAGCCACACCAAATCCCCTTTCTCAAACCATACATGCCGGTGACTTCTGTCGTAACGGTTTTTGGAGCGTTTCTGTGAGACGAAAGTTCGAAGACAGGCGATGCGCCGGGCCTCTTCTGTGCGGCAAATGGTTTCGGCGAGAGTAGGTTGATCAGTCTCGGAAAAAGGAAGAATAGTGTCAAGAACTGTACGGGGTTGGCGTGCGTAGAGCAGATAAAATGGACTGTATCTCGTTGTTTCGTGCTGTGCAGTGTTGTAGGCGAAAGTTATAAATGACAAAATCGCGTCCCATGTTTTGTGTCCAGAATCAACATACATGGAAATCATGTTGACGAGAATCCTATTTGTTCGTTCCGTCAAACCATTAGCCTGCGGGTGATACGGGGTAGTGTGACGAAAATGGCACGAAGCAAGACGAAGGAGGTCTTCAACTACATCGGCAACAAATTGCCGCCCGCGATCACTGATGATGACACGGGGGGATCCATGGCGTAATATAACGTGTGACAGCATGAACTGTGAAACTTGAGTGGCCGTTGCCGCAGGAATCGCCGCAGTTTCGGCGTAACGTGTGAGGTGGTCAACGCCCACAATAATCCATCGGTTGCCGTTCGTTGATCGCGGAAAAGGGCCGAGCAGGTCGACACCTACGACGTCAAATGGTGAACTCGGGGGTGCTGTGGGATGAAGTAGTCCGGCTGGTGGAGTTGTAGGACGCTTGTGGCGTTGACTTTGCTCACAGCTCGCAACGTATGCAGTCACACTTTTACGCATCTTCGGCCAGAAGAAGCGTTCTTGCGTGCGATAAAATGTCCTAGAAAAACCCATATGGCCAGATGTTGGGTCGTCGTGCATTGCTCGAAGTACGTGTTGTCGAAGACTTGTAGGCACAACTAGAAGTAGGCGAGGGCCTACGCCGGAATAATTCTTTTTGTAAAGAACGCCATCCTTTACGACGAAACCACGTTGACCGTTCGTTCCGGAAATAAAGAAAGAAGCGAGACTGTTGTCATTGCGTTGCTCTGCTCGAAAAGTTGTTAGGTCGGGGAATGGAGTATCCACTACAGCCAAATATTCATCAAAGTTGTCAGCGTCACACTCGGTTGTCGGAAGGGGAAGTCGTGAAAGGCAATCAGCGTCGGCATGACGACGACCGCTCTTGTAGCAGACTTCAAAGTCGTGTTCTTGCAATCGTAATGCCCAACGAGCAAGACGACCAGATGGGTCCCGTAGTCCAGTGAGCCAACATAAAGAATGGTGGTCCGTGACATTCGAGAATCGGCGTCCATAGATATAAGGGCGAAACTTGTGCACGGCGAATATGACCGCGAGACATTCCTGCTCTGTGACAGTATAGTTTCGCTCCGGCTTACTTAAACAGCGACTGGCATAGGCAACGACGTGTTCAGCAGCTCCATGGCGTTGTACCAAGACGGCGCCAATACCTACACCACTGGCGTCGGTATGAACTTCTGTGGCAGCAGATGGGTCATAGTGGCGAAGTACGGGCCCTGACGTAAGAGCAAACTTGAGTTGCGAAAAAGACGACTCGCATTCCGCTGACCACCGAAAAGGTGCGTTCTTGTTGAGTAGGGACGTCAAAGGGTAAGCGAAGTCGGCGAACCTGGGCACGAAGCGGCGGAAGTACGAGCATAGGCCCAAAAAGCTTCGCAACTCTCGTACCGACTGAGGTTGTTTGAAGCTGCTGACTGCTGCGACTTTCTGGGGGTCGGGTCGAACGCCATGCTTGTCCACCAGGTGACCGAGAACGAGAGTCTCACGGCTGCCAAAGTGACACTTCTTAGAGTTCAGGGTGAGCTTAGCTCTCTCAAGGCAGGTGTGAACAATGTCTAGACGATGGTTGTGTTCATCGAATGTACGGCCAAATATTATAATGTCATCCAGGTAGCAAAGGCAAACTTCCCACTTTAGTCCACGTAACACAGAGTCCATGAAGCGCTCAAACGTGGCTGGAGCGTTGCATAGGCCAAACGGCATTACATTGAATTCAAATAGACTATCAGGGGTGTAACAGACCGGACCATCTGCTATCAGCATTCGCCCTAGGCGATATCGTCTTCTCCTCCTCTCCACCGTTTCGTGCGCTTTACGTTCCTTCCTTTTCTTTCTTTCCCCCTTCCCCGCTGTGAGCGCGGCTACTTAAGCCCAGCAAATAAACGGCCAGGGGTCTTTCGTTATGGCGAGGCCAAGCCACGTGTTCATCGTCGTCTTGTCTCTGAGCCAAACGATACAAGGGGTTATGAAGGCCGTTTTCTCTTTGTCATTCGGGTGCATGGGTATTTGCCAATAACCAGATCTCAAATCCACGGATGAGAAGTACGATGCCGAATGTAAACAATCGATGACATCATCACTCCTGGGAAGCGGGTAGACATCCTTTTTAGTAACAGAGTTGAGCCGTCTGTAATCCACGCAGAATCGCCATGTACCATCCTTCTTTCGGACAAGAATCACAGGGGCAGCCCAAGGACTACACGACTCTTGAATAAACCTTTTCTTTAACATCTCTTCTACCTGTTGAGTAATGACCTTGCGCTCCGCAGATGAGACACGGTATGGTTTCTGCCGGATATGGTGAGCGGATTCTGTGTCAATCCCATGGCGAGTACGCCCCTCGGGTACTGTTATGCCAGCGAGTCCTCGTCAAACGACCGTGCCTCTGAAAAAGGCAATCTGGGTCAAGGCCAGCCCGCAGTCAGCCGGGCGCGATCAGCTCGACGGTGTGAACACGCGCGGCGCTTCTCTGACCCACGTGCATTGAGTCAGCTGCGCGCGTGGCAGCCAGCCGGTGTTCTCGTGTCTGGTGGTCTGACGCATGGCGCGGCGACCCCCCATTGGAGGAATCTGCCCTGACGACCAGCGGCGCTTCTGATTGGACATTTTGGTTGGACCCGGTGCAAATAAAAGAAGCCCTGCGGCGTGTCGCGATCAGCGGTCTTAGGCGAAGGGCTGACCTATGTGTTAGAGAGGAGAGCTCGGCTCTTCGAGTCTCTGTCGGCCCCAGTGCCGAAATTGTAACGCCTCTGTATATATGCTGTACATAAACCTTGTTTAACTCACCGTCGTCTCGTCCGCTCGTCTTATCAGCTCTTCGCAGAAGCAGTCGCGAGCTGAGAAACATACGCTACCAAACGGCTGGTGACCTTCCCGGCGGAGTTGAAAGCAGTGGCGCCTGTGGGACCGGGTCGGCGTCGCCGTCTTTCGCAACAGTGGTGGAAGCGGCGGGATCGGCCCGTCGTTCTCAACAGTGGAGGTCAGCGGTGGGATTTCGGAGGTGGTTTTGCAACAGTGGTCGGCAGCTGCGGGATCGGCCGGCGTCAGCGACATCGATGCGGTGAGTGCCTGATGTTTTCCCCTCAGTTCACCAGACTACTCTAGCTCAGGTTGTAGTAGTTTAGAGAAGGGCTGTGTGAAGCATTTGAGTGAGCTTTGATCGTTTCAAGCAAAGTCGAAGTGCTTTGAAACCAAAGTTAATGCGGAGGGGGTAAACACGGGAGAGTGAAAAATTGCTTGCGCGTCTTGCTAGTTGACTTATAGTGGGTACGGCAAGTAAATTGTTAACAGGGGCAAACAGCAAGAGGCTAGTGTGAACGATGGAGAACCTTAAAGTGAAGGAACTCATCGAAATTTGTGAGGAACTCGGCATTACTTTGGGCCGTGCGAAACGAAAGCAAGCGATCCTTGAGATCATGAAGGATGAGGGAGTGTCGGCTGAGGAAGTCGATGAGGCCTGGGTGGAGATCAAAGCACGCCGCGAAGAGGCTGAAAGGCGAGAAGCTCGCGAAGAAGCTGAAAGGCGCGAAGCTCGCGAACGTGAAGAAGCTGAAAGGCGCGAACGTCGCGAGGAGGCCGAGAGACAGGAGCGCCTTGAGATGAAACGACTAGAATTGGCAATCCTACAGTGTTCGCAGGCGCCTAGCGTAGCTTCTCCGACGATTCAGGTCAGCGGTTTTAGAATTCGTGACCAACTGCCACCGTTCGTAGTAGGCGAGGACATGGCGAAGTATCTCGTCAAGTTTGAACACGTCTGTGAGCGAAATGCTTTGGAGCAGTCTCTTTGGGCGCGTAACCTGCTAGCTCTTCTTCCCGGCGAAGTGTCCGACGCGATAACTTGCTTGTCGAGGGAAGCGTTTGAGAGCTATGACGAGGTTAAAGAAGTGCTCTTGAGACGTTATAAGTTGTCGCCCGAGGCTTTCAGGCAAAGGTTCCGGTATGCTAAAAAGGGGAATGAGTCACGTTGACTTCGCGTTTCGTCTTAAAGCCGATTTGATTGAATGGCTCAAAGGCGAAGGTGTTTATGACGACCGCGATAAAGTGGTGGAATGCGTTGCATTGGAGCAATTCTACCGCTGCATCGAGGAGGATGTCAAACTTTGGCTGCAGGACAAACTTGGTGAAGTACAGCTAAACAAGGCAGCAGAGTTAGCTGAGGAGTATTATACTCGCCGAAAGTTGCATAGCAGGGCAGTGCGCGTTGAAAAGGAAGAAAGAAAAGAGGGCTTTTCAAAGAAACCTGATCAACGGAAACCCGCTCCGCACCGTAATTTCAAAAAGGACCCGTCTCTTACGAAGGACACTGTAGAGGAAGGGAAAACAGAAGCGGAAAAATCGAGTGAGGTTTCTAAACAACGCACTGATACCACACGGGCGTTTGAATCACGGAAGCCACTAATCTGCTACAACTGCAAAAAGGAAGGGCACATCGCGATAAACTGTAAGCAAAAGTTTGCTTTTGCAACAATTAGAGAATCGGAAAAGAACATGCGGTTGTTGGAGCCGTATATCCAAGCAATTAGTGTGAATGGGAAAGCGTGTCGAGCACTTAGAGACTCCGCGGTAACCATGGATGTTGTCCACCCTTCATTGGTGTCTCCGGACGACTTTACAGGAGAATGCGCGTGGATCAGGCAAGTCGCCGAGGAGCAGAGTGCTTGCTTACCAATCGCCACGGTTGTCATTGAAGGCCCGTTCGGTAAGCTTCGCACCGAAGCGGCTGTGTCTGCCGCGCTTCCCGATCGTTTTCCTTATCTCTTCTCCAACAACTCAGAGCAGCTTCTCAAAGAGCAGGGTAAATCGTTCTTCCCCAACATAGCGTACATGGCCCTCACGCGATCGCAAGCGCGGAAGCTCTCGCAAGAGCTTGACCTTGTTCAAAGCGGTGAACTCTCAAGTGACCTTGTCGGCGGGTCGACGGAACCTCAGAGAGGAAACTTTCCGCGTGAGTCATGTGAGCAGTCGCGCGAGCGGCCCGTCGCCGGACCGACCAGCGCGGTTTCCGTGGAAAGGGGAGACGACATGGCGCCATTGGATCAGAGGGAGAGGGCTGCAACGCTCTCGCCTGTAGCGGAAAGTTGGAGTGAGCTGTCGAGGGTTGATCGAGAAACGCTCATTCGAGAGCAGCGTGAGGACCTCTCGATTAAAGCGCTAATGGAAAGCGTAAACTTAGAAAAAAAGAAAAAGAGTGTTTCTTTTTTTGAGAAAGCGGGGCTTTTGTATCGAAGCTACACAAATGCGCAAGGTCGCAAGTATGAGCAGCTCTTAGTGCCACAAAAGTATCGTCGCCAACTATTGGAACTGGCGCATGAAAACGCATGGGCAGGGCATCTCGGCATAAAAAAGAGCAAGGCTAGAGTTTCCCTTCAGTTTTATTGGCCGAAATGCTGGAAGGATATCGAAGACTTTGTGCGCTCATGCGACACTTGTCAGAGAGCGGGGAAATCCACGGACAAGTGGAAGGCACCCATGAAGCTTGTGCCGATTATCACAGAACCTTTTCGGCGCCTAGTAATTGATATAGTCGGGCCATTGCCAGAGTCAAGGCAAGGTTGTCGGTACATCCTGACGGCTCTCTGTGTAGCCACGAAATTTCCGGAAGCGATACCCCTTAAGGAGCTCAATTCCCCTCATGTCGTGGATGCGCTGCTATCTATTTTTGCACGCGTCGGATTTCCTTCTGAAATCCAATGCGACAATGGTAGTGTCTTCACCAGCTGCCTTACCTCTGCCTTTATGGATAAATGTGGAATAAAAGTAGTGCACAGCTCGATCCATCACCCGCAATCTAATCCGGTAGAGCGTATGCATTCCGTTCTGAAACGGATACTGAGAGCTCTCTGCTATGAGCACAAATGCGACTGGGAAGCGTGTATTCCTCCCGCTATGTTCGCTTTAAGATCAGCTCCTCATGAGAGCACTGGTTTTAGCCCTGCAGAACTTGTGTATGGCAGGAGTTTGAGAACACCATTGCAAATGCTACGCGAGTCCTGGGAGGGATTCGATGAGGACCCTAATGTAGTTGCGTACGTTCTAGACCTCCTTCAGAGGCTTGGAAAAACGAAAGATCTTGTGGAAAGCCACATGAAGGCTGCACAAGTATTGTCGAAGGAGTACTACGACAAATCGGTGAAGAAGCGCACATTTGAAGTTGGTAGTCAAGTAATGCTGCTGCGGCCGTCCAAAAAGAACAAGCTTGAGGTTCATTGGGAAGGGCCTGCCAAAGTAATATCGAAGCTTTCTGATACCAATTATGAAGTGAAATTAGGAAGGCGGCCGAACAAAATTTACCACAGTAACTTGATGAAACCGTACGTTCAACGTCAAGCGGTCGTAAATCTGCTGTTGAATGTTGCAGAGGAAGAGGGAGAAGAAATTTTGAATTCTAGGGATGTAATCGAAGGGGGATCGGAGGTAATCTTGGAGCAGTTGAACCTAGAGCCTAGGTTAAGTGAAGCCCAGAAGGAGGACTTGAGAAGGATTGTTTCCGAGTTTCAAGACGTGTTTTCGGACCGTCCCGGAAACACGACGGTGATCGAGCACGATATCGAGCTAACTTGTGAGGAGCCGATCCGTAGCAAGCCGTATCGTTGTTCCCCCGTGCAAAAGCAGATCATGAAAGAGGAGATCGATAAAATGCTGGAGTTGGGAGTCATAGTACCGGGCGAGAGTGACTATACATCCCCTCTAATATTGGTTCAGGTGCCAGGAAAAGATCCGAGGCCATGCATCGATTACCGGCGTCTTAACGCAATAACTCGAGACCAAACTTACCCGATACCCAACCTAGAGGAGAGGGTGGAAACTGTGTCACAGTCCAGCTATATTTCCACGTTAGACCTCGTGCGAGGGTATTGGCAAGTCCCCCTTACAGAGCGTGCCAGCCGCTATGCCACATTTGTTTCTCCATTTGGAACGTATCGCCCACTTAAGCTGAGCTTTGGATTGAAAAATGCACCCTTTTGTTTTTCAGGCTTAATGGACCACGTTCTAAAGGGCCTCTCCGAGTTCGCTCTGCCGTATATTGACGATGTCGCCATCTTCTCCAACAACTGGGAAGAACATGTCGAGCATCTACGCGTCGTGCTGAACAGGTTGAGAAAGGCTGGCCTTACCGTGAAACCTACTAAATGTCACCTAGGGTGTGGCGAGGTGTCTTACCTGGGGCACGTTGTGGGGCGTGGCCGGCGTAGACCTTCAGAAATTAAGGTAGCCGCTGTCGTGAACTATCCACGACCAACCACAAAATCAGAGATAAGGGCATTCTTGGGCCTGGCTGGATACTATCAGCATTACGTGCAAAATTACTCTAGCATTGCCAGCCCCCTCACTGACGCCCTTCGAAAGTCCGAGCCGGTTAAAGTAGTATGGGACTCAGAAAAGGAGACTGCGTTTTGCCAGCTAAAACAGGCCCTAAGCGAAAAGCCTGTTCTCATGGCACCCGATTTCTCTAAGAGATTTGTGATTCAATGCGACGCGAGTGATCGCGGCATGGGAGCTGTACTGTGCCAGGAGGACAGTGCTGGTAACGAAAGGCCAGTTTTGTATTTAAGTCGAAAACTCAGCGGCAGGGAAGAGGCGTACAGTACCTCTGAAAAGGAATGCGCTTGCCTCGTGTGGGCCGTTCAAAAGCTAGCTTGTTATGTCTCCGGTTCGAGGTTTGTGGTTGAAACGGACCACTGTCCTCTAACCTGGTTAAATAACATGTCGCCTAAAAGTGGCCGGTTACTGAGGTGGAGCATGATACTCCAACAGCACAACTTTGACGTTCGCTACAAAAAAGGAAGGCTAAACGCTAATGCAGACGCATTGAGCCGTGCGTTTAGTTAGTACCTTCTCAACTTTTCGGTTTCTGGCTGGCGATTCGGGGCAAAATTTTGACCTCATCACGACATGGGCTGAGCGCTCTCGTTCAGAGTGATCTCAAGGGGCCAACTTTATGTGGTATTCTAATCCGTTACGTTGTTGTACGTAGGAAAAAAATTGAGTTGTCATTTTAGGGGTCTTTTGTCCGACATGTGCCTCTTGACGTAGAGGGAACAAAATTCCGATAAACACGTAGATAGGTATATGTTGTACTATATTTTGTCTGGTGTTCTGTCGGGTGACCGAGGGCACTTGCTTGTGTCGTGTGTTGTCTGTTGTCGAACCGTTCTTAGCAAGTTGCAGAACCATCGACAAGTGCTGAAACCGAAGATGGTCAGAAGAGACGAGCGAAGTTGGCCAGCAAGTTGTGGCGACAAGCCAGTAGAGCTGGGATCCGTCGTCAAAAGTGGAATGTGTTCCCGGACCAGTCTGGAGCTGTATTCTCCCCATGGCCCTGGAGGCGAACCTGGAAGGACCTGGCGAACGAGCGCACCTGACATCCGAGCCCCGTGGAAGCAGCTCGTCTTTCCGGTGCATTGTCTGGCGGCGGGGGTGCTGTTATGCCAGCGAGTCCTCGTCAAACGACCGTGCCTCTGAAAAAGGCAATCTGGGTCAGGGCCAGCCCGCAGTCGGCCGGGTGCGATCAGCTCGACGGTGTGAACACGCGCGGCGCTTCTCTGACCCACGTGCATTGAGTCAGCTGCGCGCGTGGCAGCCAGCCGGTGTTCTCGTGTCTGGTGGTCTGACGCATGGCGCGGCGGCCCCCCATTGGAGGAATCTGCCCTGACGACCAGCGGCGCTTCTGATTGGACATTTTGGTTGGACCCGGTGCAAATAAAAGAAGCCCTGCGGCGTGTCGCGATCAGCGGTCTTAGGCGAAGGGCTGACCTATGTGTTAGAGAGGAGAGCTCGGCTCTTCGAGTCTCTGTCGGCCCCAGTGCCGAAATTGTAACGCCTCTGTATATATGCTGTACATAAACCTTGTTTAACTCACCGTCGTCTCGTCCGCTCGTCTTATCAGCTCTGCGCAGAAGCAGTCGCGAGCTGAGAAACATACGCTACGCAACAGTACACTTATTTGCTCTTCTTTCTGCGCAAAGTCAAATATAGTAGCGTGCTTCGCAAGGACTTCGACCAAAGCTTGACGTTTTTCTGATGATAGTGACTTGTTTACCATACTCAAAAAGTTGGCTTCTGTATGGTACGTTGCACAAATAGGATCTACTCTCTCGTCACTTAAAGATGCAATGAAACTGGTCACATTTTGTTCGAAGCGGGCGAGTCGCATTCCGCCGGGTAGCATAACAGGTTCATTTGAATAGTTCGACACCCATAAGGCCGATCGCCTATCACTGATCGACAGAACACAATGTGGAATGAGCACATTTTTCTTGGCGCAATTAAGAGGAATGGGCTCCACAAGAACATCAAACTTTCCGGCGTCCGAGGCAGAGGCGTCAACGCGTACGGTCTTCATCGAGTTGGGCGGCAGGACAACATCCTCAATGACGGTTATAGATCCTTGACTGCACCTAGGATCGTCAGTAAATGCCGATAGCATAATCTCGCCAGCACCGCAATCTACAGTAGCCCCGCACTCGCGTAGAAAATTGATGCCCAAGATGATGTCATGGGTGGAGCTGGTCAGGACGGCGAATTCAGCCTCGAAGACCTTGTCACCCAAAGTGACACTAACAACAAACACACCAATCGGGCACAATGTCTCCCCGCTCACTGCACGAAATGATGCACAACTGTCCCAGCGAAACATCACTTTATGTCCTAGCCGCAATTTGAAGTTAAGACTCATCACTGAAACAGCTGCTCCAGTATCTATCAAAGCCATCGTAGGAAGTCCATCAATAAGCACGGGGACCCTTTCTTTCAATTGCTCAAACTATGAACAAATGCGCTTTGACTGTTTCTATTTATCATATATATTCGGCTACGTAAATCCGAGTGCTCTATTTGTCTATGCCTTACCCAGTATAAATTAAAGAAATCGAATGAGTACGTGAGTGTATGACGAACTTGAGTTGCTGGTGACAAAGTGTACAACATGATATTATTGTCGTGTGCGTCGTGGAATGATTTCCCTCAGTCACGTGTGGCACATGTACATTTGCATACCCCGTCGGGCCATTGAATGCTGAATACGTGTGCCACACGCACAATGAAAGAATAACATCGGATGCCTGTTTCTCGGCAAGTTTTATTAGACACAAATAATGGAACTTACGTGCATGTACCTCAATAGTGACCTATCACAGATAACAATGCAATAAGTGTTACACATACTCTTTATTGACAATATTCTTAAGCGTAGCATGCGTTTCAAATACCGTAGCGTGCAGTACACTTGATGAAACTTGCGTATGTGGTTTAGCGTGTGTAGGCATGGCGATAGGTGTGTAGGCATGGCTTGCTCCAACGGAGCTAGCGCGGCCCAAGTGTCTTTGCTGCAGAAGCCACGGCTGTTATTTTTGCCACCGCAGCCAGTCCCCGCACCGCCGATGAATACGACGGTTAGCCATGGTCAGAGAATAACTACTTTTATAACATTCATGTCTCACAACCGAGCATTTCTGGACAACCTGCTAGGGTGACACTGCTTTCAGAAAGTGTTCATCCAAACACAGCTTTGTGTTTGGGGTGCACACACAGCATTCCTCCTTATTGTCGCGTGGCGCACACTTCACAGATGGCATGAAAGTACAAAAACTAGAAGAAATAAACCATTACAACCCTCCCTCGCCTCTCCCAACCCACATATACACACAAATAAATAACCGCTCTTTTAAGCACAGTCAATGCGTTCGCTTTTTTTTTTTCTCCGTGGCGCACGCATACATCCACACGGGTAGTTGGTGATAGGTTGTAGTATCGCAGAGAATAGATCACACCAGGTGGAGCCACGTCGCGCTTTTGAATTTACGCGATATTTAAATAGACACAGAAAGCATAGAAAACACACATTTTGAGTCCGTATATCGCGAGCCACTGGACTGACCTGCATAAAAATAATGCCGTAACAATTAGCAAAAAAGCAAGGAATTGTTGCGGAGTTCTTTCAGTAATTGAGGTGAATAAAGTATGAGTAGAACATTTCTTTACATCATTTCCTCTATACACTAAAAAGAAATACAGTGCCGAAAACTTCGTGTAAATCTAACCATATTCGGACAAGCTAGAACTTTAAAAAGTACACAAGTATTCTTCATGGGCGCTCGCAATGGTGAGCCTTCCCAAGAAAAAAAAACAACACGTAGTCAAACAATGCATTATCTAAAATCGCTGATATCTTGGGAAATTAGCCTAGTAGTGACCACATGTTTACCCCAACATTATGCAATAATACCACTACCAGACAAGAATAATACAGGTAAATGAATGAGAGCTCACCCATCATTTTTTCGCTGCACTAGCAACCGCCGGGTCCCTCAACACTCGCAAGATCACAATCTGTCGTTCGCTGCCAGGAACCATCCAACAATTACCGTCCGCACGACTTCCTTCTATCGTTGATAACCTTTGTTGCTACTTGTCGCTTGTGATAGTCAGAAGTTGTTCAGAATCATTTACTTTTCTCTGCCTCGGCCGAACGCTTCGCACAATCCTCACTCCAACGGATGCTTACGTCGCTCTTCGAGCAGCCAAGAATGCCGCTGAGCGATGAGCGCGAGCAATTCGGGAGCATCGACCGGGGCAGAAGCGATGTGCCGGAGCATTTTCGGAGCAACCTCTTGAGCATAATTAGTTGATTGGCTCTGTTTTTCTCCGGTTTCACATTCGTCCGGAGCCCACCAGAGGAAAGTGGTGGAAAACTGATGTACTTGCTGTGGTACAATTCGGATTTAGTGAGGCTACGGGACCATAGCAGGGGCATCATTCCCCGGTTCCTCGTAGCTGGGTATATTTTTGTTGACAGTCTAGCCAGATAAAAAAGAGAACACGCTTGGTTTCTAGCCCACTCGCAATTGGCTTCCGGAGTCTTGCACTACGAAGCCAAACATCTGAAATCTTGATCATATACATCAAGGGCCCTCTTCAGATACTTTGGAAGAATACATTTCAGAAATACTCACACTGTGCTCGAATTCTCAAAATTTAAGTTTCTGCAAATTTTTAAAAACTGCGTTTGAATCCCGCGGTCTGGGCATCGACTTGCCACCGTTAAGATCTCTGCCATAGTAGACAGAGGCATTTTCTTCGCAGGCGAGCGATGAACCCGCATTCAAGCAGAATGGAGTAGCACAGTAAAAGTAAAACAGCGAAAAAAAAATGAAACGGATGCTTTTCGAAGACCTCCGTGGCTACACATCAACAACTATATGGAGAACCCAACAACTTTGTGCGAACTATTTATTGCTGATTATTTGCATAGGCAGCGATGGTCTCGGTGGGCTATTTACAATATTTGTGCACACATCACAGTCGTCTTGGTAAGGTGGCGAGGTGTCTTAGATTGCCTGGACGAAGGCCACCATAGCACGGAGGTCAACCTTGCAGGACGAGTAAGTCTGGACGCAGGCCGGAACACCATGTGACCTGCCCCTGCGATAAGCCCTCTCGAAGTCCACGAAGGCGGAGTCCCTGCCGATGGGTCGGAGGCTGCGCAGGAAGGAGGCTACACGGCGGCCGTACTGTCCATAGGCTGAGGCGTCCGCGCTGACCTCGCAAGTGAGGCGCAGAATGCAGCGGTTCGTGTCGAGTTCGTGCACCAGTTCCACAGCGTCCTTGACCACCTTCGGGTCTGATTCGACCGTGTTTCGTCGGCTCTGTGAAAGTACAAAGCAGATGAGGTATAAACGCGGAGAAACAGGCAGATATGGGGTAGAATGTATCGGTGGAGCAGTCGTAAAAGCGACAAGCAGCGCGTCTGCCTACGAGACGAAAAATACGTGAAACAGTTCTACGTCGTTCATCATAAAAAAAAAGTTCACATGCCTTGAGCATTCAGCAAATTGTTCTGAAACAGCTAAATTGCTTAAATGCTTTTTGCAAAACAAGTTGTTTGCAAAGTAAAAAAAAACAAACTTGCAGGCCTGTTCGGACCGCGCCCCACAGTCCCAGCGAAACTTCGAATAGCGGCCTTTCAGAGCATTTTTTTAACTCGTTGCGTAACTCCCAAAAGCACAGTTGCAGGGTACCCACAGCGCCATAAATCATCATAATTTTTGTGTTATAGAGAGGCATTCACTATTGCATTCTTCGTCATTTTTCGGGGAAGCGTGGTATACGCGCTACACACTGGTAAAGAGCAGTGCAACATTTTTTAATGCTGAGGCTAACCTTGATGAAGATTTGAACCTTTGTTTTTTAACTAGATATATGTGTTAGATCGAGCATCATCTTCTACTATGTAATCTGTGAGTTGCTTGATATATCGCCTCCCTTAGTCTCAGTGGGTAATATTTTATAAGACCACTCAATTCTTAGCCCTTCCCCCCCCCCCCCCGAAACATTGAGTGTGGCTCACAGTTACTTGGTGAAAAACAACTTGCGTTTTTAATATGCTGATGTATTCGACAATTCATGCGTTACACAATTACCATTGTGTAACACCTAGTTGTTTATTTGCTAGTGAAACGCTTTATTAACGGATTTTTTTCCAACATCAAGACTGCCTAAGACCAGTTGATAATGAAGTATCAAGCACAGGTGTGACTTTTTGGTGGATTGTTCGGCTGGAACGCAGAGGCCACGAGTTAAAATCCCTGTTTGTCCTTGTGATTTCTATTTCGCTCGATAGCGGTTACGAACATCGGCGGTGGGGGCGAACTACTAAGGCACACGCGAACTTTGCGATCTCATAACAACTTTCACTCTGAAAGAAAAGTTATAATAACCACCCTCAAGTTCAAACGAAAGAGACACAGCTAGTTGGTGTCACGCCGCAGGATTTGTCTTACCAGCATCTTCACTGCACATGATCTATATTAGGTCACGCACCACTGTGTTGATGTTAAGCATTCAATTATAAATTGGTACTCACTCGAATAGTTGCAGCGCGTTTCCCTTCCAGGTTGACTAATGAACTCTTCAGATCCGAAGAGGCTTGCAGTACAGATCCCTTGTTGCCCTTGACTTGAGCAGAGCCGCTGGACGAAAACTTCACCTTCGGTGAATCGAAGTCGCTCGTGGCATTAGCGAGCACCTTGAAATAGCTGAGTGGCAACCGGACGGGAGGGGGTTTTTGCATACTACCCCCGATTAAGTACGGCACCGGAGCAACCGGGAAAGATATCGTGGGGCCAGGGAAGATGTCCTTTGCCTCGGCGTGCAGCACGACTCGGTCGGGGAGCTTGTTGCTTTCGATGCCGGCTTGCAGCCCTTTTCCGTAACGACTCACTTTGAACCAGCCGAGCATGTCGAGGAGCTTCATGGCGATGGCGAGCTTGAGGCCTGCGAGGCCACCAATACTTGTGATTGTCGAAATAGGCAGCAGGGCCAGGCTGGTCAGGAAAAGACCTTTGGCATTCTGAGCGACGAGCAGGGCAAGGAAGGCAGTGGCGATGAGTGTAGCCAGCTTCATGTTGACGTGTTGAGCTGCTGTGATCTGTGCTCGGCAGTTGAAGGGGTCGGCGCTTTTAAGGGATGCGCTCCCTTTGTTAGTGACCAAACAAGGCTGCAGACTGGCTAAAGCCTTCTCACCCCTCAGCCACGTGACATCCTACGGTGGGAGTGGAGGAGGCGTTCACTCGTGATATCTCGTTAGTGTTTATGGAGCGCATCGAATTCATTCATTCCATTCTGTGTGCTGTTTCTAGAAAACGTCGACAAGCAACTTCGTTCGAGACGTAGCCGCTAGGAGCAGAGGATATGATGAGTCATTCGCCAGTCTGGAGGGCGTGACACGACACAATTGTCGTTCAGTCACTCCAACGTGTTTTCTTTCCTTACTCCCTCTCCCTTGTCACTCCCGCTTTCCCCTTTCTACATGCTACAGTAAAATCACTTTCCACAGTAACAACAACAAAAAGAGGACGAGAAGGCTATGCACAACGTGGTTTAGTCAACCTTCAGTGCTTCCTACCACGCAGCAGAAATGAGGCATCCTCTCGCTCTCACCACTACCAACACCAGCCTCTCTCTATGTATTCAGGAACTAGATGAAATTTCACGCCCCACTCGAAGGAAGAAAGAGAAAAGAGGGAGATGGGTGATCGTAGGACGGCGAGAATCTGTGCAATGAATCATCAAAAGTGCGGAAGCAGGAGGGCAGTCTTTATCTCTAAAATGAGTCAACGTACAAAAAAAAGGAGGAGACCCTCCCTCTTACTTCGTGTTCGTTCACCTTCACGGGAATTCTCAGGCGTCACGTGGCCGTACTGTCATAGAATAGCCCCAAAAAGTGACAGCTGCCTTAAAACACAAACTTCAGACGAAAAGCGTACGATTCCGAAATATGTATATGTACATAGTTTAGCTTGCACGATGGCATCTGCAAGGATACAGCAAATTCCATGTAAGACCTCAAAGGAATTTTAAGGTTACGCGGAGAAGTGATTGACGTATTTCGTAAAATGCGAAAATTTTGCGAAAAAAGTATAAAAAGTGAAAACCTTTTCAATTTAATTTCTTGTGAAGAACGCTGCCATGAATGTTCCGCAACGCCAGCTTTCTTTTAGTAGTGTTCTCACGCTTCTTGCTGGCGCCTCTTTTGTGCTCAAATGAAACATTATATAGGGCAGACGACAAAAAATAATTATAGAGAGTAATAAAGACAACCCAGAAAACTTGCATGAAGCAAAAGGTACGATGACTAGGCCCCGAATAAAACTCGTTTTGTATTTGAGGACCACATTCAAACGGGTTCAAAAAATACTTACTCGCCCGTGTTAGTAAGCAGCAGCAAAATAGTAGCGGCATGTCTTGCTAAGTGTTGCGTCTAAAAACGTTGAAACATCTGCCAGACTCCATTTATATAGTCGTAAAGGAAAAACATTTCTATTAGCCAGACATTTAAAGAATCAGTTTGTCAATAAGATATTGTAAGATGAGCAGATGCCACCAAACACCGCATGTTTTTTTTTAATCGTGATCTTTCACCAGATGGAAGAATACGAGAGGAACAATTGTTACTGTGAAATGCTTTGTCCTGGGCTTGTTCTCCTACGGTCCCCTACGCAATCCTGATAACGTGTAAGAATCACAGAAAACGAAATCATTCCATCGGTGCTGTCAGATGAGATTTACACTTAATACCAATAAGAAATAGCTACAATTGCGTAAATACAACAGCATGAGCACGCTGAAAGAGTTCGTTCTGAATGAACGAACGCTTCCAGAAGGCGTGATTCGCAAATATATTAGTGTTACTTATGCATTACTCATGTCAAACGCTGCCTCAATTGCAATTTGCCAACACAATCTATAGATAAGCGTGAGCCAGGTTATGCTTTGCTTGTTCTTTCACGTGCTGTATGTCATGTCGTAAGAGGAGAAAATAAAATCCTTGATTAATCAGGTGAAGCTTTAATAGTAGGAAACATGTTTGTTATAGTGAAGAACGTTGCCGGAGTCATGCCAGTGAAGCTGGAAATCTTTTTTGGGCAAGCTTGAGCGGCGTAAAAGGAAATTTTCGCCTTCCAAGCCTTAAGTTGTGCGTTCGAGGGTGGCCACGGCGGTGAAAGTTGAAGGACACGAAATGTGTTGCCTCCGTGTTTTGCGCGACAAATGTGAACACCAAAGATACAGAGGTTGTCAAAATTACCAGGATCCCTAAACTACGATGAGAACCAAAGCCATATTGCGTTTTTTTACGTAAAGTTTCAGCACTTTGTATTAAAACCAAGGTTGCAGGATCAGATCCCTGTCATGGCGGCTGCGTTTTCGACGGAGGTCTAAATGCTTTAGGCCTCTGTGAATATATTTAGGTTCGCGTTAAAGAACCCCAGGTGGTTTAAATTTCTGGAGCCCTCCTCTATCGCATCTCTCAGATCATACAGTGGTTTTGGGACTTTAAATCCCAACAATAATTATCAGAGTGAAACCAGAGTGGCCATCAGTGAAATAAGTTGCTTTCTACATGTGCTTAATTGTACTTTCTAGCGTTATCGATAACGCTCGCTAAAGTTATAATGCTGATCAGGCAACACACAAAACTTGCCTTCAACAATGAAGTTTGAACGCCGCTTTTCAGGTCTGGCTTCCGCTTCCCAAAGTGTGTTAGTGTGTTAAACTGCCGGGACCAGTTACACACAGTCGATATAAAAATATTTATGTGAACTATGTATGTTTATTGAGTCTATCACCGCAGTACAACGCCTCACTAATTGCTTTTAAATATATTGTTTCAAGACACTTTATACTTGAAAGTTCCAGACCGATTTTTTTCCATGAAAAGTTGTCCAGGCATCCTTTGAACAAATGTGTTGGTAGAATATGTTGCGTGGGATAAGAAATACTTCATTCGTAATTTTTACCAAACTCTGGGCTCTAATAGGAATGCTATGGATGTTGGTAGAAGTAAGGTTATTAGTGAGAGGGGGCCTATTCATTACTAAACGAAGGTCCTCAGCTAGAAAATCATGTATCAACGGAGGTGAACTAGCAGCGAATTAAGAATAAAATAAGAGGTAATACATAAAGTCGGAACGGTTACATATGACTGTTTCTATTACTGCTTTACGTGGAGAGCCACTGGTTTTAAATGAATGTTGTGAAATGGTTGACAAAGCTATGCAAACACATGTGGCTCTGAATGTTAAGTTTCGCGGTGTGAGTAAATAATATGCCGATTTCTTAGAAGCTCAAGAATACACTTCAGCTTTTAAGAGTGTGGCCAGTAATTTACCAAAGGAACGTTTTCACCGGGAGTGGTGTTTTTAACTGAGGTATCCACCGGTAGACTCAGCATGGACGTTGTTTTTATTAGACGCAGAGCCCTAAAACTGAAGGATCATTCATGAAGATAACTTTCGGCCACAAGGAATATGTCAATGACCTAATTTCTTTGTCACACCAACTTATAAGAACAGCACAGAATGCGCAAATAGTCATTTAACATAAGGATAACACGTTGCGGGGGCAAATAATTTGAAACTTTTATATTTCAAATATTCAAAAGTTTAGACAGATAGGAGGACAACATGGCGAAGAGTTTCAAATAAACTCGCAAAAAAAAGAACTGTTGGTAAACACGCGCGGTTAGTCTAGAATTTCTTTTTAGATCCGTGCTTGAGACCTTTGAAAAAAAAAAACGCCGTCCCTGTCACACTATATACCTTTATTATGTGGTCCTGTTATGGAGGCTCTCATTTACGTTTTGATAATTCAAACTCACTTAGGAAATCAACACGTGTTTAGTGGCAGTGCTGTTCCACATGTTGAGCACTTTGGTCTCCGTTGCGACAGCCTCTGCAATGTGGAATGAGAGGCTAAACAATAATCAAACAAGGTAGTAGGTGAATTTACATTAAAAAAAAGGTCTGTCGAGAGCAATACCTGAGATACTCTCAATGTGACACACACAGCTAACATGTAAGATTCGAATTACTGCCGACAAATATATCGGCGTTTGACAAAGTCTTTTGAAAATTATGCCTATCGAACAGTATTTCCTGTGTACCAACGGTAGAACCATTCCGCAGAAAAGGTGTAAAAATGCTGCTGCAACGTTTCTTTTATTTTTTGTCGAGATATTCTGGCAGGATAGGGTGTACACAATCTCTAATATACAGTGAAAAATAAAAGCAAATTGAACTTGAAGCAACAAGAACCTCAAGCACACACGTGGTCAGAAAAGTCTTGCTCACAACAAAAAGACGTAAAAAAACTGTATTTCCTTTGTGTGCTTCCCATGCGTGTTTAACTGTCGGCTAAACTATAGGCCAAACACGGGACTAAAATATTCATGTTCCACACAAACATCAGTTCCTTGAATTCTTCATTCCAACAATCATCAATCATTCGATTGTCAAGTGGTTCTGCAATTGGCTATTATGAAATAATATTTTTGCCTGAAATATTATATTGTTACTTTTAAGTGCGAAATATATATCTTGAAAGAAAAGTGTTTTTAAAGGCACAGTTTCTTCGTTAGTCACAATGATAATCATAATTAGATATATCAGAAATGAGCACATCTTGCAACGACTCAAAATTATTCTGTAGGTTTAGCACTAAAACAGGTGTACGATGTCTTTTTGTCTGTCCTATGAATCATGGTGGAGATACCGATAGACTGAGTGATTGCTTAGTCATGCTCTCTTGGGGAGCCTTAACAATGTGCGCTGACCCATGGCGTTTTTTCTTTACCTTTTGCAACGCTTTGAGCTTGCAGACCAGACAGTTTCTTTGAAATTACGATCCTTTGTAAAAAATATTCAAGCCGAGAATGAGTGTACAGAGAATGAGTGTCGAGAATGAGTGTCGAGAATGTCGAGAATGAGTGTACAGAGGGAGATATAGCAGCCGACGTTAAGGCGGCGGTCTCACTCCGGCGGCACGAACACATCATTTTTGTCACTTTTCCAACTGACGTGGCGGCTGTTCTTCTTGTCTTATATAGTTGGTTTATGTGTCATTGAAAAGCTTAATTTTTGTATATTTTAAACATATCTATTAAAAATGAGTAAGCTTTTAGCATTTGGGTAGGGAGAGCCAAGAATAAGCGCTAGTTACATGGTTTGGTCTGACTGTGTGTCAGCAGTGACCATTTTCTGAAAAATCTGCTGCAGTTACAGCACTGTTCTTTGCGCAGAACATTTAAGACATATTTATCTATTTCCTCAACGTATCAAATTATTCTAGCGCTTTTACTGTATTGCTGAATAGCTTTTGAAAACAGCCAAATTTAGTAAATGTCAATGCGGACTATCCGGCACCTATTCGCTAGAGAAAATTCATTTTCCGGGTTGTATATAGAGGATGGCATTTTTCGTTTGAGTGCTCAATTTTATTTATGTACGCCCGCTCGCTTTTTAATTATATTGATCTAAATTGGGCAATATTCTCATTAGATAGACCTACCGTGGCCCATTTTTGCGGAGAACTACTGAAGTTCGTTAGCTGAATTTGCACGTTGATAAACTAGAACCCCTGATCTATTTCCTCAACGTAGCGTTTTTCAGTAAAGCAAGCAGAAATGCGAAACAAAGCTCGCAAATTGTACTAATTTATCAAGCCGTAAACATCAACAAAATCGTTGTTATCTTGAAATAGCGCTGAAATCTAAGCATGCATAGCCTAAAATATAACAGTTACGGTCTCCTGGTATACTTATGCACACGAATCGCACACAAGAACTGCAGGAATATTGAGAAATCTACATTATTCCTATCACTACAACGAAAATCATTCCCTAGCGCCACCTAAACAGAAATAAGGAAAGCGCTGAATTTGAAGGTTCCCTGTCTCCCCGAATGCGGCGTGCGAAAACAATTTGCCTTAGGAGGAAACGTCTTTTCTAACTTCAAACCATGCACCGTCATCTGTAAGCCTTCCTCCCCTCAGAGTCTCATAAGGCTGCGCGGTACCGCGGGAGAGCGTGAAAACAGGTGGGCAGTATCCTCCGAGAGGATGGGGTGAGCGTCTTCACGGGAAAAGAAAGGCCGAATTCTTGGAAAGTCCCTCTTTTATGTGTGCAAGTCTTTGTCGCCCTCCTCACCCCCCACGGACTATAGCGAAAAGCGAGGGTTGTGCGACCGCAGTCAGAAGACAGCAGAAAAACGAACGACAAACGAGCGATAGGAGCGAACTGAGCAGACGCGCGTGGGTATTTGTGAATATCTTCTTTTTTTTACCGTGAAATATACGGAGCTTCAGACGTGCTGCGCTTGTTGGTATGAACCCATCACAACAAACAGCACAAACACGAAACGAGGCACACCTACAGGAATGAGATGAAGTCTGTTTTGTACTTTCTGCGTGTTTATTTCATTTGTTTACTCTGGGGAAAACTACGGTGGGGCAGGAGTTGAGGACGCGTGTTCGCTTTCCGCCTTTATATACGACAAGCGCACATTTCCATAGCGCCGAAATGCGCGAACACCAATGTTCTGGAGTACCCCATGACGGCGTTCCTCATAATCACTGCAAACTTGCTCTAAGGGGACGCGGGCGCTTGCAAACTCTTCTCTCGGAGTCGCCTGTGAATATCCGTCATCGGTTTCAATAAACCACAAAATCGAGCAATATTTATTCCGTTGCTCACTGCATAAACTGGCTAAAATCATGCTACTGCCTGAAAATCTTGCAGATTTTTCAGCCAGTAACAACGAAGCGAAGTGGCATGAAATTCGCTGAATGCACGGCGTGGTGTAAGAAAGTACTTTGGTGCGGGGACAGCAATGAGGCATCAGGGCTCTTTTTTTTTCTGCTTTGAAGCACCCGCGACAAGTGAGGTCCTTCAGGGAGGCAGAAAGGCGGATAACTTTTGAGTATGCTCCCACTAAGCAGGTCTGGTGGGGGAGCGGCAGTGGTGAAGCCCATCTATGTTTCCTATGCACTGAGGGTTTATGCCACTCAATCTAAGGATTGCAACGTCGAGTATGGAACTTGTTGGTTTTCTTCAGTGCCAGTGTACAACACCATGCGACAAGGCACCCTGCCGACGCTTTCGCCTGAAGGAGAGAGAGAGAGAGAAAGGCAAAGGAAAGGCTTATATGCTACCCTACACGGGGAGGGGGAAGGAGAGAAAAAAATAGAGGAAAATGTCAAGGGCATGCGGCACCTGCTGACAATTCGTCATTGGGAAGTCTGCCGTGCGGAGAACTGTCAATGCGTCAAGATAGCAGCTCCTTGACTCGTTAGCGTGAGTCATACACCTGACGAGTAGAAATAGCCGATCTTGGACTTACGCCTAGTAGCTCGAAAAGAACAGAAACGTTTCTGAAACGGATAAGTTTATAAGAAAGTGTGGTGACATCGGTATGCATAAAACACGTTTACATGAGTGCGAAACATGCGCTTCGCATTCATGTAAGCAATGGAAGGCGCATTGCACTAATGCGTAGGAAATGGGCAGTTTTGCGAGTGCCGGTCGATTCACGGGCCGTAAATCACGATGAAGGGAATGGTGACCCCCCGTTGTGCGAACTTCGGCGTCCTTCTTTCGCTATAAGGAATTAATTAATATTAGCTCAAGAAAACAAAACATTCGAGAAAGAAGTGGGACGAAGCAGAAATGTCGGGAGCTGCGATATTCCTGCCTCCTGCCACTCCTTTCTCAAGTCATTGTTATTTTGCTTTCGCTAATATGTACCTATCTATATAGTGGTTGATGACGCAGAAAATTGTGCGAATTTCTGTTTCCCATGCTCGAGGCACGACTAAGCTAATGAGTTATTTTTTTTAATTCTTTTACATAAATTAACTGGCCCAGCTACAAGTCGCTGTAATCCGATACTCGCTCGCTGTAATCCGACACCACATGGTAGCCTCGGCGTACAGAAGACGAGAAGTCCTGCAAACGGCGTATAGAGAAGTCGTTTAGAGAGGTCGTTTAGAGAAGTCGTATAGAGAGGTCCTGCAAACGCGAATAGAGATGTCGTTCCTTGGACAAGGGAATAACGCACCTGGAGCATTCAGGCCACGCATGTGCGATTCTCGCTCATATGACACACAAGAGGTAATTGCTTCATTTTCGTCATAAAAATAGTTTGTCGACTAGTCCGATGCTTTGCGTACGGCAACGTGATAAATAAACGCTGCCTCAACCAAAACATGAATTCATACTAGCCTGCTGAAGTTTCAATTCTAATGAAATAAATTACGCTACGTATAGTGGGGGAAAATAATGATTATGCATTCGGCACGTGTTGGGCACCGTGAGTCACAGCGGCCGCACTTCTTAGCACGCGATTTGCCTAACTACCCGTTTTGTTTTGTTTTGTTTTGAAAATTTGGAAGCTTAGGTCATACTGGGAATGAAGTATACATAGTCAAATATAATTTGCCTTCTCCCGTCCCACCGAACCGCATCATGCTCCAGCAACCCCATTTATATGTAGAACGAACTGTTCCGTTGAACCTCGCATGAATACTCATAGTCCAAGTTTTGATCTCCGTTGTATACATTGTTGTGACCTCCGCGATAGAGTTTTTCACTCAACCCCGCATTCCGGCACTGTATGGAACGTAGAGCAGCTGGCTAAGCAGACTATGCAGCTACATGAGGGATCTCTTGAAAAGCAGCGACCGCAGGGGTCAGGGGCTAGTGAGCATGGAGAGAGATGGAGGTGTCGTTGAAGGGGAGAAAAAAAAAGCCCCTGCTCAGTGCCTCATTTCTTCGAACCGTGTCAGCGCTGAAGGGGCGAAAAAAAAGCCCCTGCTCAGTGCCTCATTTCTTCGAACCGTGTCAGCGCGATTTGCACCCCCTCGTCATGCAGTGTGGCGCGCCGGCACACGTGTGACAGTTCACCTCCGAAATGTTGGCCTTCCAGTCCTGACTTGGTGGCGCCGTCTGGTGTTTTTTCCAGAACTACTCGCAATATGGCGACAGTGGGAGCGCCACCTTAAGGAGTGGTAGCGTAGGAGAGTGGAAGCTTGAACGAGTTCCTCGTGCTTCAAGATATTTGTCGCTGGGTTGTAAAAAAAATTAAAGCCTGAATATAAAATCGGTCGACCGCTTTTGTTCCGTACACTAAAAAGGAATACAGTGCCGGAAACCCCCTGTAAATCTGACCAAATTCGGACGAGCTGGAACAACAAAAAATACACATGTATTCTCTATGGGCACTCACTCTGGTGAGTCCTCTTACCAAAGCGCGCGAACAAAAGCGCCATTTTCCATAGTTGAGATGTCAGCACTCCATTTTTAGCCAGTCTCTTTTTTGCTAACTTCGCGTGGCATGCTTTTTACCTTTACAAGAAAGAATCGCAGCTGATTACGCTGTGTATTCCGGCTTCATTAATTGGCATGTTTTTAACAACGTGCTCCGTTATTTGATCTTCCTTTTCAAAAAATCTTATGAACAGTATACTGCTTTTCGTTACTTTTTATTCCCCCACCTTCAACAAAGCTTCCTTGAATTTTCCTTCACTAAGAAAAAATAGCGGATGCACAGCGAGTTCTGCACTGGCAACGGCGGCAGACGCTTGCTACACGAGATCATCTTTTTATTTGTACAACAGGTGCCCAACGAAAAAGGAAAAAGAAGAAGAGCAACCTAGCAACTGCCAGGTGGAGAGGTATTATATTTGCATACAGCTGCCATTGGCCATACCGCATGCTGAATGCACCGGCCTTTGTCCGTTCGAAAAAGCAGGAGAGCTTCACTGCAATCATCAATGATAACGCAGACGTGACTGGTCATCGGCTCGTTGCGCTCTCCGGACCTCCGGTATTACTTTCGACCGTAAATCTCATCAAATGCTTGAGCTCCGGAATAATTACGAGATGCCGATGCTTCAAAATTTCAATGTGAAAGTCAGTGCTTCGCAGTGACGACACCAATTCTACATTTCCTCTACGCTACCTCTGGTCTATATATACTCATATTGATGTGTTATTTATTATGCATGGGAAAACCTTTATCCAATGAATATAAGATTTCTACCACCGCAGACAGAAAAGCTAAATGCTGAAAACTGCGAGCACAAATGCCATTTTCTGTATTTTTGATAATTTCAAGCCATATTTCTTGACGCACCTTGGATATGCTGAAGCGCATGACAAACGTTACACTCCTACCAAATTACTGGGCACCAGAACAACTCCATTTCTGTCGTTTGTAATGAAATGAGGCTATGCTAAGAAATCATCCTGTGCATCCACAACTACATTTGCAATTCTGTTACGTGTCTTCTCACGTGATTATGATTGCACGTGCAGTGAAATGATTTCGGGGTGCACGAGCATGTTTATCAGTGTCTTGCGAGATGAACGTTGCTGTACGTTTCTAGTCTCGTTTCTGTCCTCGGAGCGCATCTACATAGTCGTGATGCAGAAGCAACAAACCAAACTAAGTCGGCTAACGAGTTTCGTGACTCACGCAACTATATTTAAACTATCTCCACCTTTTCGGCTTGGCTCACTACGGCTTGCACATCCCGCTATTCGAACTTATCTACCGCGTTTATCTTTCCTGCGGAATAATAAATGACAAAAAGGGAAAATGACTCACATCACTCTTTAGTGATCCCCAAACTCGCTTGGGCAGTGCGAGGGGCACTCTCGCCGTTTAATAAAAAAGAGCTATTGAGACGTCCACCATTTTAGTGGTTCAAGAAATATTTTTTGATTTCCGAACCTGCCTGAAAGAAAAAAAAAAGAAAATGCTGCCAGAATGACGCACGACCTTAGCACCTGTAGTGTTAGTCACCACGAGTGCGGAGGGTGGTTGGGGTGATAGGGGAAGGGGGTGTATATTGCCGTCTCTATGAGTCACAGCCCAGAAATGAAAGAGAGAAGCATGCGTTCTTTTTTTTTTCGCCTTACTCCATCTTGTACCCATAGTGAATAGTCGAATGCCACATAGAAATTTCTCAGTATCTGTATAAGAGAGACTGAAAGAGAGTATACTTCAGTTCACGCACTCCATATCATAGAACATAACTATATGAATCCTCAAAATAATAAAAAATTCAGCTAACAGAACCTTATTTGCCTTGTTGTGGCGCATGTCATGTCAGATATTACAATAACTTGCATGTTTAGTCAAAGTATCATTGGCAATACTCATTTTAAATATATTTCGACTTTTATGAAAACTATGAAACCTGAAATTTTAGGTTCTTTTTACGCTTCTCCGTAGAGTTATCGTTTCGGTAAGATTATACGAACGAAGAGTCAGTAATAGGTAGCTAACAGACATTCACCAATGCGCCGAAAACAACTGCCGACCGGGAAACATTATACGACGCCTCGAACAACGCTTATCTTGCGATTACGATGCTGAAGACCAGATTTTTCATCATATGCTGGGAGCAGCCATATTTGCTGGGAGGATGCTTACTGTGTAGGATGGACAACTACATACGTTAGGATGTTGCCTATTCGTATCACATCATGACCACTGTATACCGTGTGCTCGGCATCAGATGTGACGTAAATATTCCGCAGCCCTTACGTTGCCCTCTTTGGTAGATCATGACTAAGTTCAAGGTTATGTACGCTTGCTCTAAACATGAGTGCGAGAATAAAAATAACCTGGCCTATATGAACCTGCATACTTTACTTTGATTGTCTGCTACAGTTCACTCATACGTGAAAAAAAAGTGCTGGTTTGAGTTCACGTTAAAGGCTGCCGCGTAAGTAGTGTTGGTTCAGCATGGCCGCCATGTGTGTGCTATAAACTCTTCATAAATATGCATGTTGTTCGGCTTAAGACGGTGCGCTGCTCTTGCACACGATGTATTTATTTATATAATTGTCACTGAGCATGACCCTTTCTCAGATAACGAGATATAACTTGTGCAACTATGTCATTTGCAAAAGGACGTCTTTCCTGCGTGTTTGTCGTGTTGCCTGTAGACAATTTTTATAACAGAAACATATATAGATCTTTGCTGATGAACATATGACATAGCCACTGCCACGAAACCATTCATTTGCTTGGCTATATAAGAAATTTCTAAACGTGAGCGAAAAATTCTCTTTTGCTCATACATATGTTTTTAATCAATTTTCTATTTATACACGTACAACCTATGAGTGCCTCATTATCGGGGACTATGCTAAACGTCACGTCTCAGAAAAAAGAAGAAACCTTTGTTATATCCACTCTCGGTTTGTTCTCTATACTGTCATGTTTGTGATGTTGAAGAACAAAAGGCTCATTACAGCGAAAACAGAATTTTTTTACATACCTGTGATCTGCAAAAAAAAAAAACCCTGACGGTACAACAACGGAAGCTTCGGTGTCACAATGGTTACAGCGCTAGGCTGTACACCGGAAAGATGCGTGTTCAAGAGTAATATTTTCACGCAGGCGAAATATAAGGAGCGTGTTTTGTGCGAGCGTATCTTTCTGCACACCACACTTCTAACAGGCAGCGATGGGTGGCATGGTGCCTGCCCCAAACAAACTTCAAAGACAATTTAACAGCATCCTATACGGCGTAATGCTCACATGTACAAACTGATTTTGAAGAATGATTGCATAGATCTACTTGGTGATCACTCGGATCATCTGCTATATTTATGAATGCATATAAACTTCTTCTGAAGCATGCAGCAACCGAAGTGACATGCCCTCTCTTCTCTACGCAGACAAAAAAAAGACCTTTCAGCCCAGTCATGGCGACGTTGATGGACAGTGAAACAAATATCGATGCGCGTCATTTCTAAGTGTAAAACAGTATGTCATGTATATATATATTCCTTGGTATTATTGTCTGTTAGATCTCATTAATATTATGTAAAACATGAAAAACGAGCTCTTAGGTATACACTTGTTCCCATATATATTACGCGTTATTCGAAGGTCATAGGTTCGATTCCTGCTCACGGCTGGTCATTTTTTCATCCGCTTTTCTTTCTTCTTATTTACATTCCATTGGTTCTAATAACTTCCCCTGTACATTCCTTGGCATTACTGCCTGTTAGATCTCATTATTATTGTGTTAAAACACAGAAAAACGAGCCATTAGGTATACACTTCTTTATATATATATATATATATATATATATATATACATACTTATATGCTTTGGCGTAAAAAATATTATTTTCAAAATTAGAAGAGATGATTGATATGTGGGGTTTAACGTCCCAAAACCACTCTATGATTATGAGAGACGCCGTAGTGGAGGGCTCCGGAAATTTAGACCACCTGGGGTTCTTTAACGTGCACCCAAATCTGAGCACACGGGCCTACAACATTTCCGCCTCCATCGGAAATGCAGCCGCCGCAGCCGGGATACGAACCCGCGCCCTGCGGGTCAGCAGCCGAGTACCTTAGCCACTAGACCACCGCGGCGGGGCAAAAAAAAAATTAGAAGAGCCGTTGAGCACTTGGTACCGCTTACAGAACGTGTTTAAATAGGTCTCCTCTTGCAGCTACATAATTACGAACACCCTTTACAACATCTCCAGTTGCTTTTTTCGATGACCGAAGGAGAAATTCTGCTGCATGCATCCGTTATTCTGGCCTTCAGGTCATCTGGCGTCTTCGTGTAGGTCATGTACACACGATATTTGGCGTACCCCCACAGAAAGAAATCCAGTGAAGCGAGATCAAGTGACCTAGTAGGCCATTGGACAGGCTCGGACTTCCGATCCACTGTTCATAAAAATTGCATCCAACCAGTTTCGTACGCGGCAGCTGCAATGTTGTGGCACCCGCCACGTGGGGGGGGGGGGGGGGGTCTAGTGAATTAGGTACGCGGCTGCTGATCCGCAGGTCACGGGAACGATTCCAGGTGGCGGCGGCTGCATTTTTGTTGGAGGCGAAAATGCTGTGCGTGTCTTCAGATTTGGGTGCACGTTAAAGAACACCAGGTGGTCGAAGTTTCCAGAGCCCTCCAGTACGGTGTTTCGATTATTCAAATGGTGGTTTTGGGATGGTAAACCCTACATGTCACACCTCTCTATGTGCTGACTCGCTATCTATCTTGCTGGTACCTCTGATGTGAAAGGTGTGACAAAAAATTTATCCACTGTTTCTTTGAGGATTTTACTCACGTAATGCTCTCCACTCAGGGTGTCATTGTAGAAGGTGTTGCTAGGGGATCTCAGGCGGAAATTTTGCACCAAGCTTTGAAAGATCACTGGTACTGGTGCCAAGTGCGCTTTTCCCAGGGTGTATTGCAGTCGCTCCAGTAGTGGGAATTATGCAGATTTACTTGGGCGTTTTTCGCAAAAGTTAGCTTCATCTATTCAGACCACATTATTATAAGAAAGTTCAGAGATTCGTCGTGTTTTGTGAGGATGCAGTTCGAGAAGTCTAGGCGATCCTGTAAGTTCCTTTCTTCCGAGCTTTCTAGCAGGTTAAGGTGGTAAGGGTGCAAATCCATGTTACTCACTATCCTCAAACTGAGGACTTAAAAATGGCTGCCTGGGTAGCTATGGTTCACACGCAAGCTCGAGGGTTTGCTGCCTTAAGTGCCTGAACATGGGCATGTAGGTTGTCACTCAAGATGAAGTTCTCAGTCGCTTTTTCGAGAAAGAGCCCGTTTCTCGCAGGTTTACATTGTTTCTCATGATTATTGATGCGTCATGTCTACCGCCACACGTCTATGAGTGGTAAATCATCGCGGCCGTTTTTGTTTGACCGTATGCAGCCCCCAAGGCAAGAATAATTCTCGCTTTCTGTTTTTTGAATAAGGTTTGGTAAAAAAGAACAAAAGAAAATGCACCTCAAAACCTGTATGCTGGCTTTGTAAACGCGTTTCTGTGGTGAAAGACTCTGTTTCGAAAGAAAATAAAAGAAGTGTTCACGCGTTATCTGCGCAAAGCAAATAGCTCTAACTGCCAGTTTAAGATTAAAAGCGACTTTCGGCTTCGTGCGCGGCGCACGTGTCAAATAGAACACAGACATGGTCACGATTTTTTTCTTTCGCCCAGTTGTTGCATTCTACCGAACTGAAAATTTTAATCACTCTACGTCTCTTTCATGGCTTTTTGGGTTTCCTTCATTAGTCTGTTACGTCCGTGTGTGGTCCAGAGGTCTCCTGTTTGTTTCCAGAGTTGTTCTGTCTGCTTCTTGAAATTCCTGACAAAATGTCACAGCGTACTTTTCATAAATACTTAGAATTTTCTTTACATCGAAGCAATACTGAGTGCCTAGACACTTCGGTGTCTTTTTGTGTGAAAGATAATCTGCTGACCATTTTGTTTAGACGGTCTAGTTATATGGTCAGTTAGTATTTGCCAGGCATTATGACCTATAGAACCCATGTATTCTACGCCATGTTTATGCAGATTTTTCGCTATAACCATAAGAGCTACAGTAAATATTTTACCATCAATGTGATCGGAAACTTTTCCTTACCTTACTGAAGTAAATTTTCTTCTGCATATTGTACACCTCATTTTGAGTTTTTTTTTTACTTCACTTACTCAGTTATCACTCAGCAATAGGTATTCAATGTCCGTTGAACAAAAAACATTTCCTCGCACCACAATAACACTGCTTCAGTATATTTCTTCGTACACTGTCTAAATACTGCCTGAAATCTACGTATCTCATTGGTCGGGCTGCTGGGATAAAGAAAAAACAAGAGCACAATAAGAACATGTGCTGAGGTAATCGCGTTTGAAGGGCTAAATTTGCTTTAATACTTAAGCACAGTGAAACAAAGGTTGATTGATGGATCCTCTCCATAGACACCAGACCGATACTTGTTACCAATATCACTTTTTTTGTAATGAGATGGTTTGACGGTCAAATCTCATTTGTCGCCATCTGTGCAGCCCTTTAGCGAGCCACTGCCGACGCATGACAAGGATGTGTAGGCTGTGCACTATGTAGCACCTCGTTTAAATTGATGAGACGTTCGGCGCATTGACCGATGCTCTGCTGCCATCATTAAAAGTGTCCCAGAATGAAGAGTGCATGTTCAATGTTTGGTGTCCCAGGAGAGCAGTTTTCGGTGCGCACACCCCCATTCAATTGTGAAACGATTCAAAGATGTTTCGAGTTTACTTATGGATGCCATTAGCTAGTAACTCTATATGAGCTAACTTCTGACAAGGGAGCTTTACAGCATGGAGAACAGATGCCACAGGCGTTCTTTTAAAATGTGTGGTGCACCAACAAAGTGGCCTTTGTTGAGCTTTCACAAAGTGTAGACGTCTTTCAAGAAATTGTCGTAGTATGAAATAACATCCGTTGAAGCCATACAAAAATATGTTGACTGGTCAGCCCTTCAATTGTACTCCAAGCTGCTCACACGTTTCATATTTGCCAAATCATAATAGTGTTGGAGCTTATCAACGATTGAGTCAATAAGACGTCGTCAGCCAGATATCGATTTCCTGACAGAAAGTTTGTTGCCTCTCCTTTTGCAGTGAGCACTATCAGAGGGAGCAACCAGGAGCATTCACTTTTGAATGTACCCACCGCCCTTTAGCTTGCATGCTGCAACCCTTCAGTTCTGCTTCGATGCTTTAACCGCTAGAAATGCTTTGCTACGTCAGGAATGTGGTTGAGGTGGCCCGCCACACAGGTTTGAAATATGTTTTTTTTTTCACAAAAAGACGTCACCCTGACGCAAATGGCAGATTCTGGTTAAGGAAAATTACGGATTACAGATTGCGCAAAACATTAACCATATCATTTTTCATATTTCTGTGCACCTGGTTCTTTAAATGGCGAAGTCGTTATGCCAGTCAATTTATATGACGCTGATTGCAAGTTTCTTCCTCCCGTAGTTACACTGTAACTACTCATTCTCTTGCACTGTGCAAATACGTTGATTCCGATTCCCTAACTAGCTCAAGAATCTACCTTTTCAAGATAAGGCAATCGCATGTTCTGAACCCGATTACTTGTTACACGCAATGTTAATGCGATAATGCAATATGTATTGTGAAGTTTGTATACAAGACTAGTGTGTTTTTAAATTATCAAGAGTTTTTCTCACTGCACTTACAAGAAGAGGACGTTATTTTTTGAAATTATATCTAAAAAACCTGGCGTGTGGCTGCATGGTGGGGCACCTGGTTGCTAGGCAAACAACCAGGGCTCGATGCTGAACAAACCCAAGAAACTTTTATTATTCATTTTATTTGAACCTTTTTTATTTTGCGGTCACGTGGAGAACATAATTTTGGATCCTTGTTCGCAAAAGAGTTCTTTTGGCGTAGAACATGCATCACTCGGATGACATCCCTTCCGCTGGGCCACAGCACAGACTTCAGTCTTCAGAAACTCTTTTTCAGTGAAGAGTGGTAGACGCTAACACCTGGTTACGCGTTTGGTGTTTCAACAAGTGGTGGTGAGTAGTGTTGTAGTGGCTGCGAATTCGCTGTCATTGTTTTCTCACAAACCTACTAGTTCTATGGCGTTGGTTCGTTATTCATGAGTGTTTGTGATAAGCAGTCATAAAATTGGTGGATGAGAACTCAAATACAGGGATCCACTGGCTGTTGCCTGCTGCATGACCTAACGCAGGAGTGAAAGCTGGCCCATGAGACCAAGCTGGTGATTTGTGCCTTTTTTGCAGCAGACTACTAGAGAGATTGTACTGACGGTAATGATATCTCAATCGGGTGGTCGCTTTAGCCATGAGACGAAGAAACGATGACATCAAAACGTGACAAAAAGTAATGAGCAGCCACTCCCGGAATAAACGTGCTCACACAGTGTCAAGTTTTTTATTGTTTTTTTTCTTTGGTGGTTGGTGAAACCCCCGTTTCAATCTCACGATGGTGAGTCGTATACACCACAAAGCATTTCGTGAGGGGCTTTTTTTGTGTGAATCACTGTCCTCTTTATTAGTTTTTAAGCACTTCAGTATTTGAAAAGTGCAGTCGGAGCTCTTGTCGGTCAATCACTCTTTCAGCAAGAACGTCTGCACACATAATTTCTCTTCAAGCCCGTGATTTGTTCTCATTAGTTCAGCCTCTTTTTATTTGTCCATCTGCCGCCCATAGACTTGCTTACTTTCAGCCGGAGGTAGGATTTTAACAAAAAATGACACGCTTTTAATAGATTTTAATTATCAGTAGTTCTACCTCCGTTCCTGTGTTTAGCGTGCAAGGAAAATGGCAAATCATTCTGTTTTGGTGGTTGTAGAGATGTACAGTGATGCAGAAGCCACTACTCTGTTCTTACTGACAAGTGCTGTTGCAAGGGACCATTAAAATGTATATCTTGAAGCGTCCATATAGCAAACGTTCATAAAAAATATATACATAGCCACTGTATTCTCGTTTTTTTTGGTGCTTTCTATTTCTGGCCACAAAACTTTTTTGTCAACATCGTCCAAATTCCGCCGTTGCAGCACCAGTATCGATAGCATGATCCACCGACCACGGACCGTTGTGAAGCAGTGTGAAGCATATGCTCTTTTGGCCTGCGAAGTGTTACTTACCACGTTATGTCTTTAGACTTCCTGTGCTGAAGAGCTACGTGTTGCGTAAACTATTCATTTATCATTATCGACCTCAACAGTCTGACTACACCCTCTGCAAAACCAGGAGCCTTTACTATGTGCCGTAAAAAACAAAACACTCCTGTGTTTGCTAGGACCAAGGTAAAACTAGCATTTTTTTTAATTTCTTCTGCCTACCTAGATTTCTGGCATTGCGCAATCGCTTTTTCTAAAACCATTGTGTATGGCCAGCGGATATGTTGCCATTGCACCACATGCCATGCCAATGCCCGTTTCTTTTAGATTGACACTAACATATTCGTTACATCAGTTTGTTTTTTTACCAACTCTTACCCGTTCCTAGCTCTCAAGGTTACGCCCATCATTTTTTTTCTATTGCGCGCTGCATTCTAATAAATTTTCCTTCAAGCCTCTGTGTAAGCCTCCTTGTTCCCACTCTGCAGCTAAGTACGTGTAAGGTGCAGCTGTCATACTTTCGTATTTTACGAGAGTGCTAAAATACCATTCAATATCTGAGAATATTTGTCAAATGTTCCTAATTTCATTTTAGTGTTCTAGTTCTTCAGTCTCATCGTACGGCTACATGATAACTACCCGTCCTAAGGAGACGTATTCCTTTACAACATACAGTGCCTCAGTACTTCATCTTAAAACACTGCTCTCTTTCGAGTCTGTTGTACATTACTTACGTTTCTATTACTGTTTAAATGAAATCATTTCGATCGCATGTAGGGGTTGCAAATAAAATCACACATGGCTTATTTTTGTTTACAAGCTGTTTGTTTTTTATATGAGTGTGCATTTTCAGACAAACATACAACGAATTGGGAAAATATATTGTAAAGCTGGAATACATATGCAAAAAGGCAAAAGAAATAGTATAATGCAGCAATTTTGTTAGCATGCCACTGCTAATTGGCATATTGTTCTGTTGTACATAAAATTATACTTTTAATAATCTGTGCAGTTACAAAAAAATGCATGCTCACACGCTCGGGAAGTACTGTTTTTGTGCTTTGTTGCAACCAAAGTGTGCAGGAATCTGAAAAGTTTGAACAAAATGAAACCATATGAGACAAGTTTTATGAAACTCGGCCGCGACATGCGGCTGCCAGGGGTTGAACCAGCGATGAGCCAATAACGCATGCGATGCTCTACCATTAGAGCTACTATCACGGCCGTCCTCGTGTACACATTATCAGGCATATCTGGGAACTCAAATCTTACAGTGTTAGCGTCACTCAGTGCCACGATAGCGAATGTAAAATTCTCTGTGGCCTACTTGCATCTCATGGCATGTTGTGTTTTATAAGCGGCTTTTTTTCGCATTGATTACACAAATAGTACAAATGAACATCGCTATATTTTTCTAGACCTGATTGTCTTTGGTTGTCATCAATCCAGGAAATAATAATAATAATAATAATAATAATAATAATAATATTAATAATAATAATAATATTAATATTAAAATAATGTAGTGTTCCAACTTAAAAAATTGGTTCCAATTCTGCATCTTACTCCGCAAATGTAGTCGAAAGGTGTCTGGAGAGTGTGAACAAAACGTTTATTTTATGTTCTGCGCAAGAAAATCAGTGAAGGGTATTCTGGAGGGGCTGCGTTAGAGTGCCTCGAGCGTGTAGCGGAGGTGAACGAGCGCATCGAGGCACGCTAGACACAACCACCATCTGGCAGTTACCTTTGAAAACGAAGGCGTGCAGCCTGCGGAGAAAGATGCGCGCCAGTCTTGGAGCTGATAAGGTGAAGAACGCAGAACGACGGGCAGGTGCCACCACCATGTCGTCGTATATAGCAAAGCGTTGGAAACACCTTTTTGAGCATCACGTTGCACTGTCAGCGCAGCGCGATAAACTATACACTCCTTAGAGTTACTTGTGTGCGCCTCTTCTATTAAAAAGGCAGTCATACAAAATTTTTAAGTGTTGTTATGGCGCCTCAGTTATGCGCCATCATTGCTTTTTAATTTTACAATTGCACAACTATGAAGGCTTAACCTTAAGCAATATTGGGGGTGCTGCGAATGGGGTTGGTCGTTTCGTGCCGTTTGAGGTATCGTTAGGGCGGACAAACAGCCATATGTACAGACAGGCAGACCACAATTTTTCCGTCGAAGGTCCCCAAGAAAGACTATCATCTTTAAAAAACAGAACAGCATTATTGCCTGAGTATAGAACTGGCGTCCATCTTAATCTGCTTTATTTCTAACTTCATCCTTCTATTCTTTCCTGCCCCGGCTCTCGGGCTGCTTCTTCTCCTGTCCGAAGGCTCATACTGCTTCACCCTTCCCGGTTTCTTTTAATTACCCCTCCTGGCATATTCTTTATAGACATTTCCAACTGAAGGCCATTAAGATGATCCACGTTCACCAGGTGTACCAGACAGACTTCGAAATTCCGCTCTGGGTGGCGCTCTGGGTGGCTGGGTGGTCGCAGAGTAAGGGTCGTAAAACTTGGCCCTGTCATCTCTTATTCCTTTCTTCACTAGTACGAGGTCGGTGACTTCGAAGTCTGGCATGTCTACTCGATGCCTCTTGTCGAAATTTTTCTTTATTTGTTTTCGGTATCTCTCCTCCTGTGATTTTTCTTGCCTCTCCTCGACGATCATCATGTTTTCCAAGAGTCTCAACTCGCGGTCTGCCTGCCGAATAAGGGTTTCTCCGGAAGAAGCGTACTGTGGACTGCACCCCAAGCCACTTTGTAGGATCGATTATGATGTTTCACGGCGGCTTCCAAAGAACATTTCCATACACCAGGAACTCTATCGTACATCTTCATGTACTGTTTCACGTCCCGTATGGCATGTTCTGCCAGCCCATTCTCTGCGGGATGGTATGGAACACATTACTTGATCGATATATTGTGATCCCGAGCCCATCTTGCTAGCTTTTCGCTCTTGAAGGCGGGGTCGTTATCGCACACGAATGAGCACGTAGTCTTAAACATGTCTCTTTTGAGGAGGGTTATCACGCTATTTGCATCTTCTTTTCTTGCTTGTGCAGCAACCATCTTCGTGCATGTATTCATCTATGGCCAGAAGAAAAGCTTGCGTTTTCTTGACTCCTTCCCGTTTCTTGGTTAGTTTGGCGAAATCTATGTGAACTACTTCGAAAGGCATGTTCGAGTGGCAAGGTAGCATTATGGCATCTGTAGGCTGTTCCTACTTGACTTTGTGTTCTTGACACACATGGCAGGAACGAACGTACCGACTAACGTCTATCTTCATGTGAGGGCATGTAAATCTCTGGACCAATTTGTTGTAGGTGCGCCAAAATCCGTCGTGTCCTCCAGATTCTGGCCTATCATGGCACAAATAAAGGACTATGGAAACAAGTGTTAGTGGGAATCGATAACGGCCTTCAATAAAAACCAGTTGTTCAGAGCCTTCCGACAGCTTCACTTCATTAAATTCTTCAGATTGTTCTGTGTTGCTTCGTACTATCAACCTTGATAGAGCATCTGCATATGTCACGTTTTTTTGCTATGGCTTCAACGAGAGCCACATCGTCCCAATATACGTTGATCTCAAATTTCTTTATATCTGGTCTTGATAGCAAAAAGTCGTGCGTGACCACCTGTACCACCAACTCGTCGCTCTCCAAATTCTGACCCCGAAACTCGTTGTTTACAAAGGCCCACTGATCATGTAACGTCAATTTGCCATCATAGCCTTGTACCCGTAGAACTCTTCTACTATGCACGCGACGTGCATCCACCATCTTGGCATTTATATTAGACACAGATGCACCGCTGTCTACGAGAGCTATCATCGGCTTGTTTCCTACTTTGACGGGAATCCGAAGTAGGCTAGACGAACTTAAACAATCTAATTTGGAGTCATCGTGTGGGACTGATCACCTTTATTTATTAGTCTTTTCTGTTCATTATCCTCCTGAGATTCAGTGTCGATATTATTCACTCGATCTTTTGGAGCGCGCCAGGTCAAGTAATCTGTGCTACTTGCTAGATGGCTCGGTTCTCAATGATCACGGCTTGACCGGTCTGCTTTACTCCGAATAAAAAGGGCTCTTAAATTAGTGGTTATGTTTGTTTTCGAAGTGAATGGTATGTTCTGAATACACTTCAGGAGATCATCTAGAGTTTTTGGTGACCGTATTTGCACCTGCTTTAAGGCTTCAGTGCGAAATTTATGAAATATTAGGCTACTACGGCCATAGATGGAAACAAAGGCTCAGCTAGCTTTAAAAGGTGGTGTTCTTTGAAGAAGTACTCGACAAGGGAGCTTTGATTGAACTTGAAATTAAGTGCTATACTCCCTCTACGTACTGGCTTGCTTTCGTATGCGGTCAAAAGTTTCTTCTTCCACTGACTCCAAGAGTCGTCACTGTCTTCCTGAATGCATATTTCATACCACTTGAGCGCAACACCTCTTGAATAAACACGCATGTTAGTCATTTTATTCTCATCGGAGAGCCACCTGTATTTTCCAGCGGCATAATCGTAGAACTGAAGCCAACTTTCTGGACATGAAGACATACCGTCAAAGGCATCAGGTTCTACGAATTAAGGCACCGGTCTCTCAGCATTTAGAGAGCTTATAAGGAATGTCATAATTTGATTCTGTTGCACAATTTGTTCATGTTGAACACTTAAGAGCTTTGAAAGCGAGGCTCACCTCTTCCGTCGAAGACCATGATCCTGAGTCTCTCCGACGCGCTGGTTCAAGAACTAGGTCGTCAAAGGTCGCCACACGCAAGTTCACTTGTACAGCACCTTTCCGTCGTAGTTCAGTAGTGTCCATGGCTGCCTTTCCTACAACCAGGTTCACGAGTTCTTCCGAGCAAGGTTCACGAGGTAGGTTCACCGCTGCTTCATCTTGAACTTGGTACTTCGAAAAGATTATATTGTCCGCGGAGCTCTCGTTAACCGAGAACGTCACTCACATGTCAGCTTCGATGGCCGGCTGCGACAAAATAATGTAGTGTTCTTACTTAAGTGAACGGAACACGATTATAGCCTGAGCGTGGAACTGACGTTCATCTTAATCTTCTTTATTCCTAACTTCAATCTTTTCTTCTTTCCTGCCCCGGCTCTCCGGCTTCTTCTTCTCCTCTCTCAAGGCTCATATGCAAAGCGGTTTGAGCCTTGACACAGGAAAAGAACCATAAGAGCCGTGGCAAAACAGAAGAGAAGGATTAAGTTTAAAAATAAAGCAGATTAAGATGGACGCTTCGCAGCACAGGTTTTCGACGTGGCGGTTGTTCTTGGCGTTCCTGTTCAAGTCCATTCCTGCAGCAGCTGGTCCCTTCGGACTCTTTCGGATGGTGGTTTGACTAAGCCTTGGGTGAATTGGGCCTGTTGAAACTAGCTGACGTTGCATATTCTTTAAGCAATCGAATTAGTGCTAATGTCCAATTCGTCTCCTGGCCAAGCGCACAGCCCTTGGTCAGCCTCTTTGCCTAATGATGAATTGCCATTGGAATATTTTTTCCGCAGTGGTCTTGGCAGCATCCCTGTTGCGCTGGTGCCCTCGAGTGGTGTATTTATTAGGCTCAACAAACCGAAGGCGATCCAGGTGGAGTTGCAGACCATGACACCGCAGTTCCAGCTGATAAGTGATGTTCGTCAGTTGCAAGTGATGGTTTGGTATGCAGATCGTCAGATCCTTCATGTGTTTCCGACATCCTAAAATGCAAGACATTTGGTTCGGTCCCGGTGAGTGCGTTTATCCCGCCTTATTTAGCGTGCACTAGGGGAATTGTACGAGGAGTCGACTCCAGATTAACGCCCGCTGAGACTCTGGAAAAGTTGTCTGATGCTGGGGTCATAGCTGTGTATTTATACAACCGATTACTTCACGGTGAGAAAGTCCCCACTGAGTCGGTTATAGCTACCTTTCCTGGCACATCCTGTCCATCCGAGTTGAAAATATGGCCACTCATTTACAGAGTCGAACATCTCGCTTTTCGTCCTCTGCAATGTCAAAACTGTTGGCGTTTCGGTCATAGTACAGGGGGCTGTAAAGCAAATTCACGTTGCGACATCTGTGGCGATACCCATCTATTGAAGGAGTGCAACGCCGAAACCGAAAAGTGCTGCCTCTGTCAGGAAATCACGCGGCAGATTACCTGAACGGCACCGCAAGGTCCAATGAAACGCAACTTCTAGAAATCATGAACAGACGTCATTGCTCGCAGCGAGAAGCAACAAAATTTGTGAAGGATAGGGCCTTTGGATATGCCGGAGTCGCGTCAAGGCACGAACAACTAAGTGAGACGAATATTCAAAATCTTATTGAGGCTTCAGTAGAAAAGGCGAAGTCGAAAGCGCTGCAACACATAGTTTCGAGCGTAAGTGAGTGCATCTCTCAAGTGTTTTGCTCACAGATGACACAGCTGATTGAGTAGCAGTACCGATAGCCAAGTCGGCACCTTGTGCTGTGGAAGAGATGCCAAATTTAGCCCCACAGCGGCAATCCCAAGAAGAGAAAACCCCAATTTTGTCTGTACCTTCTATGTCAACCCACGCGGAAGATCAGAATGAAAGGGACGTATGCCAAGATTTTAGGCGTCAGAAGCGCACTGAATCTCCTGTAAAATCTTCTTGCCCCAACAAAAAAAACCTAAAAAGGGCAGCGAAAATGCCAGTGCACTTATTAAGGAGAATATTTTAGAAGCTGCAGTTTCTGAAGTGTTTCAATCGTCAACATAGATACCTTGAAAGTAGTACAGTGGAATTGTAGGTCTTTATTTCTGCTTCTACTGAAATATTTTGCTTAATTATTCAGTTATATACGGATATAATCTTATTACAAGAAACCTAGCTTAACCACGTTAAGAATTATCAATTAAACAATTTTAGAGCATTTCGCTCAGAACGTCATCACTAGGCAGTGGTCTAATTATACTAGTCTCAAACAGAATTTGCCGCACAGCAAGCATAGTTTTTCAGCTTATGTTCACAGACTGTGAAATTTTGGCAATAGACCTCTGTCTGCCAGGGCACCGCCCTTTTTTACTTGTAAACTCGTTATTTTCTATCGGGTTTGCATGATACTCAACAATTAGTTACTGCCTTAGCTAGTTGCAAGAATGATTTCCTTCTGACTGGTGATTTGAACTCACATCATGTTTCGTGGGGATGTTGAACAGACCCTTCTGGTGCTCTTCTGTGGGATTGGATGATTAACAATAACCTTACCTGTCTAAATAATAGACAGCCTACATTTATTCGCGGACGGACATGATCGGTATTAGATCTCACGTTTTGCAGCTCAAGTGTTTCAATAAAGTCTTGGAACATTTATTTTCTCTGACTGGGACAGTGACCATCTACTTGTATACTTTGAAATCTCATGTGCTGTGAAATCCATTGAAATGACAAAGAAAACATTGATCAATACAAAAAAAATATAAAGACTGCTTGCGTTCCATTATTAGGGCAGTGTCCAGTGGTCAAAATGAAGACCTCGGCAGAAATGTCTGTCCCGCTTTAAAAATATCTAAGCACACTTCAGAATTTGTAGTTGCCTCGTCGTCAACGAAAAGTGCCCAACCTAGTAGATGGTGGAATAATGAGTGCACACGAGACTATAGAAGAAAAAAAGTTGCATAGAAAAGACTTATATGCAATCAGAGTCCAAAAAACTGGAAGGATTATCAGTTCATTGCGGCAACACTTAAACGCACTGTATCGCAAGCGAATGAGCATTATGACCACGAACATTTTGAGTACCTGTCTTAATCAAATAACAAGCGTGCTTTATTCAATTTCCTTCGTGGTAGAAAGGAGGCCCCTATACCAGGAAACTTTGACTCAGTAGTTCAGACCTCACAGGAACTACAAGAATCATTGAATCAATTGGCTGAACAATTAGAAAACAGGTTTTCAACGCATCTTCCTAATTCGGCGCAAACAACCATATATGACTACACAGAAATATCAACTTCCGAATTAAATCAGGCTAAGGAAAGATTGCCATAAGCACCAGGACCCGTTGGAATAACAAATACAATACTAAAAATACTGCACAGGTAATATCCGAATAATCTGTTAGGTCTCGTCAATTATTCCCTTAGAAAAGCATGGATCCTTTCTGAAGGAAAGATTGCGAAAATTATACCGTTGCTTAGGAAGCAGGGGGAAGAATATAATTTAGACATCATACAACCGATAGCCTTAACATCTAATGTAGTAAAACTTATTAAAAGGGTGCTTCATGGTCGTTTAATTAGGTTTATTAACGAGAAAAAACTCTCGAGTTCTTTTCAAATTGGCTTTAGATCTGGATATTCTATATGGCATGCACATGCAGATCTAGAAAGTCGTATTCAAATTGCTGGTCATAAAAAGCAGTTTGCGGCTTTAGTAACGTTAGACATATGTAAAGCATACGATAGTGTAGAGTATTCTGTCTTGAATAATTAGTTATAGAGTCATAGACTTTCGCCTTCTATAGTAGCAAGGGTGACAGAATTTTTAAATAGAAGAAAATTCTATTGTTATCAAGGCAGTTTCTCTTCCTATAAGCACAAGCAAACACTCGGTGTACCTCATGGGTCAGTACTTTTTCCGGTATTATTCAACATATTGCTTAGTACCATCCCCGTTCATCCAAATATGAAAACCTATGTTTAGGCCGATGACATTGCTTTCTTTTCTATGGCACATGACTTTCACTGTCTTTACACTATCTCGCAAGCATATCTAAATGAAATAGCACATTGGCTAGATGGATTGATGTTGAACCTGAACACCAGCAAATGTGCTATTCTTGTTTGCCTTATCAAAGATCCCGTGCACATATCTATTAATTACAAGATTCAAGATATCCCACAAATACAGTCATTGAAGTATCTTGGAGTTATGTATAATGAACATCTAAATTGGCGCCATCTCATTGAATACATTACGACAAAAGCAGCAGGCGCGATGGGCATATTGCGGAGGTTGAGCAATTGTAGATCAGGTATGAGTAGGAAGGCACTTTTGTATAAATATAAATTGTAAGTCCTACCTGTGTTAGAGTTTGGCTGCGTTCTTTCTTCTGGTGCGCCAGCCTAGAAACTTCAGCCGCTCATTCTATTGGTAAGAGAGGCTTTACGGCTCTGCTTAGGACTTCCAAAGTATACGGCAGATGCAGTATTATACCTTGAAGCACGAATACCAACCTTATTATGTCGCTTTAACATGCTTACTGTGCAGACCTTTTTACTACATTATGAAGCACCGTTTAAGCCAGACCAAATTATTTTTATTTCCAATCCTGACCTATTCTTCTCCGTGCATTGGCCCAGATTTCACAAACCACAAATAGTATTTGTTCAATCGTTACTTGAGCCTCTAAATGTACAAGATCGTGATCTGATTACTTTAACTGAGCAACAAATTTCACCAGAAATTGTTCACCAATTATCTTCCCAACTCACGCTAAACTGTTACCTACAGGCACTTTAAATGGTTTATTGCAGTATCATTTAAGTACTCTGCCAATAAATGTCATTATTGCAACGGACGCATCTCAATCAGATGAAAAATCAGGCGTTGGAATATACTGCCCCGTACTTGATTAGTCATTTTCGCTTCGCTTACAAGATTTTCTTCCTGTATTTCTGGCTGAATTTATGGTAATAATGTTAGCTTTGCGAAAAGTATATATTTTCATTCCAGTCGTAGCAGTCATAACTGATTCAATGTCAGTGTGCTCTTCTCTGTCCGCATCTGGTTGCTCATCCATACTGAAACTTTTTTAAATCATTGGTTCCCTGTCATCTCCGAAGTATTCATTTAATCTGGGCACGATGACACAAAGATTTGTTGTTAAACGAAATAGCTGATTCTCTTGCGAAGGCATCGCTTTCGACTCTCATCATTCCTATTTTTTCTCATACAGTACACATTACGGTGGCGTGATTTCGCACACAGAAAATCAGGCAAAATTTATCAGACCCTGCACTGACGGCTTCTCCGGAGTACAACCACGTGTTATTTGCATGGCTCAGCGAACTGTCTAATTCAAGGATGATGGAAGTTGTCATCAAGAAATTTCGTTGCCGCGTTACCTTCCTCAATTTTTACTTGCATAGATCAGGTATACTGACTTCCCCTATGTGCATTTACTGTATTCACGAGGAAACGATCAGTCGTTTTTTATTACATTGTCACCGTTTCGATTTATTCAGGCAAAGAATACTAGCACCACCTCTTTAAAGACTGGGCTTGCAATTATCACAACCTAATCTTCTTTCATTTGGAGCCTCTACACTGGGTTTCAGCCACAGGGTTGTTTTATTCGCCGTTCAGAAATACATCACTGCGTTTAAACGATTTTCTTGCTAAATTACGGTCTCACTATTTTTCTTTATTTTTTTCTGCAAACTTGATATCGGCATTTCAAAACAAAATTAAATACAAAAGTTTTGTAGGAATGACGCAATGCTGAAAGTATGGGGCAAATTCACCTTATAATCGACCAATCCCCTCCTTTGGGTACGAGATATTTGCACAGGGTAGCAACAACAACAACAACAACAACAACAACAAGATGGACGCCAGTTCCCTACTGAAGCTATAATGCTGTTTCATTCTTTTAAGTAGGAACACTACATTATTTTGGCGCAGCCGGCCATCGAAGCCAACATGTAGGTCAAGTTCTTCGTTGACTAGACCTCCGTGAACAAGATCACCTTCTTGAAGTACCAAGTTCGAGATGAAGCAGCGGTGGACCTACCTCGTGAACCTTGCTCGGAAGAACTCGTGAACCTGGTTGTAGGAAAGGCAGCCATGGACACTACTGAAGTACGACGGAAAGGTGCTGTACAAGTGAACTTGCCTGTGGCGACCTTTGACGACCTAGTTCTTGAACCAGCGCGTCGAAGAGACTCAGAATCATGGTCTTCGACGGAAGAGGTGATGGGGCGCTTTTTTTTCTTTGGGCTGATAGCTTTGAAGATATGTTCTGATGGTGGTGAGAGTGGAGCATGAATGTCTCCATGGCGCAGGTGGCTAGCGCGATCGGCGGTTAACCGAACGGTTGGAGGTTCGAGCCCACCTGGTGGTGGTGCGGCGGTTTTTTTTTCTTAGGGCTGATAGCTTTGAAGATATGTTCTGATGGTGGTGAGAGTGGAGCAGGACTGTCTCCGTGGCTTAATTGGCTAGTGCGATCGGCTGTTAACCGAAAGGTTGGAGTTTCGAGCCCTCCCTAGAGTGGTGTGTTCCTTTTTTTTGCGCTGATAGCTTTGAAGATATGTTCTGATGGTGGTGAAAGTGGAGCACGACTGCCTGTGTCGTGGACGCCAGACCCTGTGTCGCGGACGCCAGAATAATTGTCACACAGGTCCCGTTAATTAGGGAGGCGATCGCCGGGCTAATTCCAAGGGCCGAAGTATCGATCTCCCGAACCACACCACGAAAGCATGGACAATTTAGAAGTGATCCTTTTTGGCGCACCAGCGGACGCCGGCTGTGGCCCAAAGAACAAGTCAGAGCCGAGAGTTGATAAACAAACAAAGTAATATTCTCAATAATGGCAGATCAGAAAAACAATACACAAATATGCTCACTCCACAATAGCTGAGTACAATATGTCACCGATCAATCAACGCACTACACAGTACAATTAGCCACACTCGAACAACGGATACAGACAACAGTACACAATACAATGCAGTCGCATGCAGTGAACAAGCAAGACCCTCAAAGACTAAAGAGATAGAAAACCTATTCAGTCCAAAGTCCTTGGAACAAAAGTCTGAATGATACTCTTTCGAGAATCTTTCACTCAAAGTCCAGTGTTGCCATTCCGCTGCCCCGAAGTTTCTCTTCCAGGAAACCTCGCGTCTTCAATTGGCCACTCTCCAAGCTTCAAACTTCTTCGCCGGAAACAGGTTGGCTTCACACACGCAGCTGTTGCCACGCGTCTTCGCTCGATAGCGGTAAACACACACTCTTGCCTGTTGCTCGAGTCGTCACCCCTCAGATGGAAATCATCTTCTCCTGCTTTGTCACTACGGACAAAACCTTCGCCGACTACGCGCTCTGGCGCTAACTTCCGTCTTCTCCTGATCTCTCGTCTGGGCTGCTCGATTAAATACCTTCCGCGCGAGATTCCAGAAAGTTCTCGTCATTTCGTCGGCGTGATACGCAGCGAAGGCTGGGGAGAGGGCGAGACGGTTTGAATGCCCTCCGCGACGGATGACTCAACTCGGCTTGACCTCGCTTCTTTCCTTCTAGAAATTTCGCGTGCTTGCTTGGCCGCTGATGTTGGGTGAGGAGGTTCGTCGGCAAAGCCACGCTTCCGAGGGGAGAGATTCGCGCTCGCGGAGAGCTTGTTTTCTTTTTTTTTCTTTTTCTTTCGACCTTGCGGCGTCACTCCGGCGTTTCGTCGCGAGAATTTTGCGGCGCGCCCTTTTTGAGCGCTTGTTCTGTGACAGATGTTTTGGGCTAGAGAACCGGTGAATAATATTCCGGAAGCGCTGCCTTAGATAGTCTCGATTCGTGCAGCGAAGGCGAACGAGCGCATCGAGGCACGTTAGACATGAGCACCATCTGGCAGTTATCTGCCAGATGGTGCTGCCGGAGAAATCCGGAGAGAGTTATCTGCCAGAGAAAGATGCGTGCCTGTCTCGGGAGCGATAAGGAGTAGAACGCAAAGCGATGGGCACGTGCCTACGCCATGTCGTCTTGGCAAAGCGTTGCCCTCTTCGAGCATCGCGTTTCACTGTGAGCGCAGCGTGGTAAACGCTACTGTCCTTAGAATTAGTTGTGAGAGCCTTCTTTAGTAATAAAGGCACACATACAAAAAATTGACGTGTTGTTATGGTGCCTCAGATGTGCGCAATTATTTATTTTTGATTGGCGATTGCATAAGTACGAACGCTGAAACCTGAGCACTATTGGTGAACTCTAGGGATGGGGATAGTCCTTTGAGGGATCGTTTGGTGGCATCAGTGGTATCAATACTGCGGACAAAAAGACAAGTGTACAGGCATACAGACAGACAGAAAGACATACAAACCCATGTTTTGACGTCGAAGGTCTCCAAGGACTATCGTCTTCAAAAGCATGATACACACAAGGCGGTGGCGGCTAACGCTCGAAGACGATTGATTGATATGTGGGGTTTACTGTCCCAAAGTCACCATATGCTTATGAGAGACGCCGTAGTAGAGGGCTCCGGAAATTTTGACAACCTAGGGTTCTTTAACCTGCACCCAAATCTTAGCACATGGGCCTCCAGCAATTCCGTCTGCATGGCGCTGGAAGATGAAACCTCGATGTGCGAGTGCGTGAGAAAATAAGAATAACGTCACACGAAGACGTTGGTTATGACGTGTTCATCGGTGGCGGCGTACGCTAGGGGCGCAGTGTAGTAAAATAAAAAGTCACAGCTTTGGCGCAAAGGCGAAGCAATGAATGCGATAGGAACAATTTAGAAGGTCTCGTGCGGAATGGCAAGCATATCAAAACGTGCCACGTGTTTCTGACGCACTAATAACGCACTAAACGTATTAACAGGTTCAGATGAACACGAATAAGCATCTCAGTTGTGACTTCCCTGTGTCTAAAAAGCGCGCCCTTTTCGCAAACGAAGGCTGTGCAGCGATTGCGGTGAGATTTGTGTTTCCCATAATTACAATAGATTCGTTACAGTGCAAGCCGAACACTAGTAGAGACTTATGATCCTCCCCTCTGGGAGATAAAGGTGCGCGAGAGATCATCCACCTCCTCCTCTTCATGGGCCACAGTACGCGTGAGAGCTAAGAGCCGCCGCACCCTCATTGTGCCATCTTGCTGATAATGCTGAAAACACGGTAGTTCCACCCCGATATTCCCGCCAACAGCGGTAAGTGGTAGATATAAATAGCTTGCGTTTTGAATATTGCAGGAGGTACCCCTCGGTGGCTCATTCTGCTTTCGGCCACGGTAGTGAACGAACGCAGGATGCAGGGCTCCAGCGGCCCTTGGGGGCCGCGGTAACAGGTGAACTCAAGAGTACCAAGTGATTCTGCTTTATCCGCCAACAGGACGCGTTGCCTTACATACTGTGTTTTTGCATGGAGACGTTCGAGCGAGACCCTACAGGGTTGAAGACTTCATAGACCCGTTGGGCCCCACTGGACTGCTAACGGATGTCCTATCACTCTGAGCGTACCAGATTAATCACGTCTGGGCGGTTACAGCCAACGGAGAAGACGTGACGAAGAAACTGCTGGCCTTCAAGGAACCTCAGGTGAAGGGACACCGGTGTTTCATCGTTGATCCCCAGGACCGGCAGATAAAACTGCGGCTTCATCGGCTGCTTTACGGAGTCACCAATTAGGATGTGCGGACGGCGTTCGCGGCCTTCGGAAATGTTGTCGAAGTGAATCGAAAGCGCTAAAGAGTCGACGGCTTCGTGACAAAACGTTGATGATGAGAACCGTGCTACTCAAGTTGAAGAGTGGAGTTACGGTGGAGGACCTTCCGCACCAAGTGCGCGTTGCAGGGTGATTGGCCCTAGTTGTGGCGCCGGGCAGGTCTATGCATTGCTAGCGGTGCAAAGGGACTAGTCATGTACGGCGAGACTGCAGGGTGCCACGGTGTTCAATTTGTCGGCGATTTAGACATTGAGACACTCAGTGCGTCCGGTCATACACAGCAGTTACGAGCGCTGCAACGTGCGACGAGGTCGAAGAGCAGACAATTGACGCCGCTGAGGTGGAAGACGCGGCTAAGGGGGCAGGAGACGCGGCTAGTTCTCTGGTAGAACGCGGGCCGGTTTCGCCTGAAGATTACAATACAGCGTCGGAACCCGAGGAGAAAGAAACGGCTAAGGTGGACACCAGTCAAGAGAATTGCACTGAAGATGCACAAAGCCAACTAACTGGTGGACATGTCGACGCAAGCGGCGACAAGACGTGACATGCCAGCGCACGGAATGACCCAAGGGATCAACACGAGCTCAGTGGTCAAGCGTTCGCTGGAGAAATCAGCGGGCACTGCTCACGAGAGCAAAATTGAGGAACCACCAGTGAAGGCGACACCGGCGCGGCGCTCGGGCCTCAGAGCGAGGTCCAATCTACCTGTGGACCGACCGGTTGGCACTCCAAGCGACCAGCAGCTAAGTGATGCAGGACCACCGGGTGGCCCCGGAGACGTCTAGCAGGGAGCCAGACGTACACGGTAAGCACCATGCTCCAGGCCTACCCCTCTTTTTTTAGTGAGTAACGATGGCTAGTCACTGGGCACTGACCTTTGCAACCTTAAATGTCTGAGGTTTGGCCTCCAGTAAAAAGCAGGCTCAAGTGTATCGCTTGTTAATTGACCACAATATTGACGTGTTAGCCGTGCATGAGACAAAAGTGGAAGGTGAGAAGGAGACTAGGAACATGATGCTGCAGTTTACGTCTAAATATTATTCCATAGTTAGTCACGCAAACGGAACTTCGGCCGGTTGTGTGCTTTTTGTTAAAAATATTCCGGGATTGATTGTTGAAAGTCACTTTTCTTGTGACTCTTGTAGAACAGTGACTTGTGATTTTAGTACTAGCGAAATTGAATGGCGCGTCATTTGTGTCTGTGCGCCGAACGTGGAGTCAGACCGAGAAACTTTCTTTTCGTTAATTAGGCAACATTTACGGACACCAGAACTGCTTGTTTTATTGGGGGATTTCTATTGTGTACTGAGCACGAAGGATAGAAATAAAAACCGCCAAGTGCGAGGCAGAAGTGTTGAAGGGCTCTATGACTTGCTGAATGAATCTGACCTGGATAATGTTGCGGAGTGCCTCGAAGCAGGTCACGAAGTTCGATTCACGCATTTTCAGAGAACCAGTCACGCACGTCTTGATAGGATATACATGGCAGGGGAGACGTTAGCTAAAAGCAATAGTTACAGAGCCTTACCTTACTCTTTTTCTGACCATTATCTTGCACAATGTAATGTGGGACTTAAACAAAAAGGAAACAAATTTAGTTGGGACTTAGGGAAGTTTAACGCTAACTACTTCGAGACATTTTAATAATTTTGTGATTGAGAGAATTAAGAACATTAAGGGGATCAGAGCCTGTAATGTTGGCGAGGAATGGGAACTTTTGAAGCAAAGCGTTAAAATGAAAGCCATATCGAGATCTAGTACTTTAAAGCATCAAGAAAGAATGAAAGAAAATGAACTCAGAACAACGCTTAAGAAATTGATAGCTTTAGAAAGCAAGGAGCCCGGTGAATATAAGGAAGATATTCGAACGGTGTAACGACAAATTGAGATAGTAGAGCAGGAACGCTACAGAGGAGCCCTTATTCGAGCGAGAGCAGAGGCGTGGGCTATAGGGGAGACTCCTACCAAGCGCGCACTTGGAATTGCGAAATCACGAGTGGGTCGTAATCACATCGACGAAATAAAGGAAAATAGAATTGTGCTAAATACTAACAGCACTACCACTAAAGCTTTCTTTCGGTATTACAAGGGTCTCTTCGCAGCCGCATTAGTAGATGTTACGAAGTTCAAGGACACTTTTTTGAGCCAGATGCCGCAATTATCTCTCAAAACGAAAGAAGCATTAGCGAGGCCTATAACCGTTTCTGAAATTGAATATGCAATAGATAATCTCACCGCTGGGAAGTCACCGGGGCCTGACGGTCTCGGTGAGACGTGGTGTAAAGCTTTTAAAACGGTAGTTTCACCAGTGTTACAAGATTTCTTCAAAGAAGTCTATGCAATCAAAGCATTATCACCTTCGTTTGCCGAAACGTGCACTATTCTTATACCTAAGATGGATGATAAATCAAAATTAAAACTAGTTTCGTCATATAAGCCCCATTCGCTAACCAACACTGACTACAAAATGCTCATGAAAGTATTGGCAGGTAGATTGCAGTCCGTAATCCCCGGAAGAGTTGGGGAGCACCAAAAGTGTGGCATCAAGGGGCGCTCAATATTGATGAACACACAAACTTTGCGATATGTCTTTGAGATTTGCGATGCTTTTAATTCTCATGTTGCGATCATTCAGCTTGATTTAGAAAAGGCTTTTGACTGCGTCCCGCAAGATGTGCTATTCTCCCTACTTGAACATGTCAATGTTGGATTGGTGAACAGAGGGCATAGTTTTGCATAAAAGAACTCTACTACAAAGCTAATTATTAACAAGATCCCGGGGTCTCCCATAAGGCTGGAATGTTCTGTACGCCAGGGCTGTTTGGCAAGTCCACTCTTGTTTGCATTGTACATAGAGAGCTTCTGCTTCGCCATAATTGAAAACGAGACCATCCGTGGTTTCACACTGCTTGACGCCGAGGTAAAGGTTTTGGCATACGCTGATGATTTAGCAGTGTGTTGCACCACCAAAAAAAGTGTACAAGAGACAGTTGCCGTTATTAAAAATTTTGGAGAAATTACAGGAAGTTGGGTTAATTGGGGAAATAGTCTGGGGTTGTGGCACGGAGACTGGACCTCAACCGCAGATACCTATGCTAACGTTCACTGGTTTATCCCTCCAGTAAAATACCTAGGCTTGCCTTTCCAGCACTACAAAGACACTAATGACTACTGGACTGAACAAATAAAAGAAACGCGCTGAAGGACAGCGCAGTAGAACGGCAACTGTCTCACAATGTTTGTCAGAGTCACCGTATGCAACATATTTTTTTAATGAGCAAATTATGGTATGTGAGGCAGGTTTTGCGTTGCTCACGGGTGCATGTGCAAAAACTGCATAGGATATTTGCTGTGTTTATATGGGGGTCTACTTGCGAAAAATGTAGTAGGACGAATCTGTTTCGAAGAGTAAAACAGGGCGGACTAAGCCTGTTGCATCTGTTCACGCGACAACTAGATAATTGTTTTATTTGCTTTCGAGATGTTCAACACCCCTTCTTATGAACGTGTAGGCTTATGCCACAGGAGCGAAAGAAAGACACACCTGAACGATAACCGATGCCAGCCAGGAACCCGAGCCGTGGCTTCATGTGCCACGGCCTAGCGCCTTCTTTATTTTCTTCTGTCGCTATCGCGCGCTCTCCGGTATGCGCGCCGCCCGAATGAGGGCGCTACAGTGCCCCCCGTGTAGACTGGAAGTCGGAATGTGACATGCCGTTTGTGGTATTCCAACGGAAGATCAGTCGTAGATGAGAGGCTTTCTAGGGCGGTCTCCAGGTACGCCGGCTTGAGTCGGTCCAAGCTGACTGTCTCTTCACGGCCGTTCTGAAGTAGAGTGGCAGTTTTGGGGGTGCGGTGAAGGACGTGGAATGGTCCGTCGTAGGCTGGTGTCAAAGGTGGTCTGACCGCGTCGTGGCGCACAAAAACATGTGTTGCAGTGGTCAGATCAGGGTGGACGAATATGGTCTTGTGTTCAAAATGTCTGGGTGGAGTGGGCCGGAGGTCTTGAACGCAGTCGAGGAGGCGTTGTAGGAATTGCTGTGGCTGGTCTGGTAGCTTCGTTGACGTGAAGAAGTCTCCCGGAAGGGTCTCCACAAGGGTCTCCACTCGGAGTTAATGCACTGCTGTAAGACGGCTCCGACGGCCACGCTGGATGCGTCCACCATCAACCGAGTAGGGGCGTTGCTGCGTGGATGAATGAGAAGCACGGCGTTAGCGACCGCTTGCTTAGCAGCAGCAAAAGCGGCCTGGGCCTCTGACGACCAAGGAATGACGGGGGACGGGCCGGCGGTCGACCGAAGGAGGTTGGTGAGTGGTCGTAGCAGTTCGGCACAGTGTGGTATGAAGCGCCTGGAAAAATTCACAAGCCCCAGGAATTGGCGTAATTGGCGCAGTGTTGTAGGCTGAGGATAATCCTGAATTGCTTTAACGTGGGACCGGAGAGGGCGTATTTCTTTGGGTGATATGTGATGGCCCAAGAACTCGAGCTCAGATGCGCCGAAAGTACACTTAGAGGCGTTCACAACGAGGCCGTACTGCTGAAGACGTTGGAACAGAGCGCGTAGATGGTGCTCATAATCTTCAGGTGTGCGGCTGGCGATGAGGACATCGTCAAGGTACGCAAACACAGTAGGAAGACCCCGTGTGACCTCAGAAATGAACCGCTGGAAAGTTTGTGCCGAATTGCGGAGTGCAAAAGGCATCCGCACGTATTCAAACAACCCAAAGGGCGTCGTGATGGCGGTCTTAGGTATGTCGGCGGGCTCGACAGAAATCTGGTGGTACGCCTTAACAAGGTCCACTTTGCTGAAAATTGTGCAGCCGTCGAGGCGCGATGTAAAATCCTGGATGTCAGGTAGAGGATAGCTGTCGTGGACAGTCTTGGCGTTAAACGCTCGATAGTCCCCACAAGGACGCCAGTCACCAGGATCACGCTTTGGCACCAAATGCAGCGGGGAAGCCCAAGCGCTTGACGACGGGTGGATAATGCCGAGCTGCAGCATTTGGTCCAACTCCCGTTTAGCAATAGCTAGGCGGTCTCCAGGGGCGTGGTCGAACGGCTGCCGGTGGACCCCGGGTGACGATGTGGTGTGTCACCGTATGTTTAGGCGGCTGAGTGAGGTTGCACGGTTTAAATCACTCCGGGAAACTCGCCAAGATTTTTTCGAACGGTGAGGAAGGTATCAGCATGCGGATGGCCATTGGAGCGATGTCGGACAGGACTCCTGAGATGGAGAGACGAGTCTTACCATCTATGAGGCGGCGCCGCCACACGCTGACGTCCAAATCGAAGTATGAGAGGAAGTCCGAGCCGATGATTGGTTCAACCACGTCTGCGATGACGAAAACCCACCGGAAAATGCAGCAAAGGCCGAAGTCGAGGGTGAGAGATCGGAGCCAATACGTTGCTATAGACGAGGAGTTGGCAGCACGAAGCACTTGCCCCTGTGACTGAACGATCAGCCTTAGTCGGGGGCACAACACAACGCTAATTTTCGCGCCCGTATCTATAAGGAACCTGGCGCCCGATAGCTGGTCCATGACCAAGAAAAGGTGGCTGCGACGAGAAGGGAGATCACACGCCGCCGTCAGTAAGCCCGGCAGGCGTTTCCCTGCCACGAACATGGGGGTGTACACTTCGTGGCTCGGTGTCGGAAACGCCGGTGGTACCAGCAGAGGGGTGGAGGGCTGGGACTCCAAGCATCTCGTGTGCGTGGAAGAGCTCGACGACCGGAACGAGGCGAACGAGTCTCCTGCAGGGGGCTCCGGAGTGCGGCAATGGAGGCGGCGAGTTCGTCGATGCGGGCCTCAAGGCGCGAAATCGCTGTGTCTGCTGGTGGTAAGACAGCGTTGACCGATGGGGAGGTCGCTTCATAAACCTGATCGGCGAGCTCCGCCAGGCGGTCGAGATTGACGTCGCCGGCTGCCGCGAGGACGAGGCGGATTGGCTGAGAAAGGCGTTGGAGGAAGAGCTCGCGAAGCAACGCTGAGTGGGCAGAGACGTCGTGTTTCCCAAGAAGCTGTCGCATTCGGCGCAGTAGTTGGGAGGGGCGCCTGTCACCAAGGTCCCCCTCTGCAAGGAGCTGCTGTAGACGGATGCGTTCCGATAGCATGAATCGTTTCAGCACCTTGGTTTTAAGGTACTGATATGGCGTAGTGTCCGAGGGGTGGGAGAGGACGTCGGAGAGCTCGCTGGCAACGTCAGGAGGAAAAACGGAGGCTACGTGGTAGTAGCGTGTCGTTTCCGAGGCGATGCGGTACAGGGAGAATTGTGCCTCGACCTGATGAAACCAAACTTGCGGGTCCTGTGGCCAGAAAGATGGGAGACGCAGTTGCACGGCCGAGACGTCCTGCGGACGTGAGGCTTGTTCGGTTGAGGGTGCATTCGAGTCAGTCATTGTCTTTGTCCGAGGTCACCACTTGTAGGCTTATGCCACAGGAGCGAAAGAAAGACACGCCTGAACGATAACCGATGCCAGCCAGGAACCTGAGCCGTGGCTTCAAGTGCCACGGCCTAGCGCCTTCTTTATTTTCTTCTGTCGCCATCGCGCGCTCTCCGGTTTGCTCGCCGCCCGAGCGAGGGCGCTACAAACGATATATCACTTACGCCTTTGTCGTGTTCTGCCTAACTTTGTGTTTAGCACCGCAAGCATGCCCGGAGCTACGCGAGGTTTTTTTAAAGGAAGTTGCGGACACTGTCCGGTTCTTGTCAATTCGGTTTTCTAATGAATACCTTTTTTTGGTCGGGCGAAAGAAATTGCATATATACACCTATGCGACATGATTTTTCCAGTAACTATGTAAAGAATAATCAATAGCAGAGGAGAAGGCAATGATATTCTTAAGCGTGTAAGAAAATGCAAATTCAACCTAGTGCAAAAAGTCTTTTCTTTAAATTACACTCCGGAACGCTACCTGTGAAGACTGTTTTAGAAGATAGAGGAGTTTATATGCCATGGTGTTCGAACTGTTTGATTTGCCGAAAACCGGAGACAATATATCACGTTTTTTTGCATTGTTGGGAAGGGGTTTACTTCTGGGATGTTTTACAGAGAACTCTAAAAAAGGAACTTCCCTTACATTCCCTCGGTATTGGGTTTTTAACAGTCGAAAAAGAGGAGAGTCTGCCTTTTGATCTTACACCCAAATGCAGAGATGTTGCTTGGCTCGCGCCTTCAACATACCTTGAGCAAGTCGGTGTGAAGCAAGCAGTAGACTTCAAAGCGCCCAAGTCAGCGTTCGCGTTTTATAGATGCTCTGGCTGTCTTGCTTGGTCAAGTCAAGAACGAGCTTCAAAGCAGAAACACGCTGCTCACCTGCTAAGGAGGGTAATAATGAAGTTGTTCGCGTAAGGCATGCATTGCAGCAAAAAAGACCATACGTTTTAAAATAAGTTTAAAAACCAAGGGCCACAAGCATATTCTTGCCATTTTACGGCTAATGAGTGGCATGTGGTGCCTGCCGCCACAGCGATGCGCAGTGTTGTTTCTGTAAAGCGTTCGATGCCCGTTGTTTTAGTGGCCGCCCAAATGCGGCGCGTTTCTCCACGGTTGCTTGTTTGGAGGCGAAACAAGTATCGCGTTGCGTACTTTCATCGTTTTTTGTAATTGGACGCCACGGCATGTATTTGTGCTCACCTGGCTCACGAAGTGACGCAATTTTAACGGTATTTGCGTTTCTGTTCACCTGTGTGCATGCCTGTAGTGGGCTAGGTCGCAGTCATTATGAAAAAAAAAACAAGTTCTGGAAGCAAATGTGATTCGTATCCTTTTGTTGAGCTTGGTAAATAAGAGAAAAAGCGAGGGTCGGGACATTGCCCTCAGCAGAATTCTGTCTCGCAGGGTGCAGCAGTGTATCGCTGCATGATGGTGAAGCGGATAAAAAAAACCGTGATAGTGGCACCTCTTTGTTATGTGTGTGAAATTTTACGTAGCGTTGTGCTACAAGCGATGCTTTTTTGAGCAAAAACAGGGCCCTAGACGGGACGAAAGGATAGACGAGGCACACAGACACAGCGCCGAGTCAATTTTGTACCGAAAGAGGCGGAAATTGTCGTCATGTTTAAGAAAAACAGAAATGGCAGTTGCGGTTACGGAACACTTCGGCGTCGTCCCCACCAAAGCTATTATTACGCAAGTGTGTGTAGTGGACACAGCTTGCAACACCGGGGAACTCAGCCACTTCATAATAGTCCCGCATAACTATAGAAAGTGCTGCCGGCAGTGGAAATCGCAGCAGCATTGCGTACAGGTGCTTTGAGATGAGTAGCGTAACTTTTCCTACTGTACGGCAAACTGTCGACTACGAAATGCGGGTTAGATTCCCGGTGACTGTTTGAAATGTGCCAGCGCCGTAAAACCCGAGAGCCATCAGTAGCTGTAACACTGGAGGCACAGGCTGTCCTCGGTTGTCCTCACTTTCACGTAGCGGTAACATACCCAGCAGCTACCGCACGGCGTTCTTCGTGAATCTGTATCGAGCATTGGATTGTTCCTCGTCGTACAACTCCAACAAATTTTCTCGGTCACGTAAAGCGGGTCCAAGAATCTTCGGCAGGCAGTGCGCCTCAGAAAATGTTACGCTTATGGCGAGGCAAGCAAACCCAAAAGCCGCCACCCTCCGCGCGACGTTCATTCGAGAGGTGGCCATGTTGGAATAACGCATGAAGTCGCTTTCAAGCTAGCCCCGCAGCTGACTTGAAACTTGTCCTGACTTCGACCGAGCCAAGTCGCCTTCAAGTCCTCCACAAGTTCGAGAAGAACTTATGTTGACCGGCAAGACTCTTGAGTCAAGAACGAGTCAAGTACGAGTCAAGTAACATCTCTGCATTCGGGGGCTATAATGCTGCTTGGCCTCCATTGTCTATAGCAGGCAAGAATGGCCGGTTACTTCTGCAACCCTGACAGGCGTCAGGCGCGCTTGCTTTTCAGCGAAAGCATTGCTCAGTACATTGATAAACTCGAACAACAAGATTTTGTTCCTGAATGACTTTTCAGGGTTGAACCCCTGGTGAACCTGAAGGAATTTTAGCACTGTCCCCACTAATAGTTCCACGACGTTTTTGTCATCGTTTCTGTGGTGTATGTTATTGTTTACAGTGACTTATATTGATGTGTGTACCTAGTGCAAAACCGGTGATAAAGAAAACAGAACCCTCGGTGGCTCAGTGGATAATGCTTCGCATTCAAGTAGTGGAGGTCCCACGCTCAATTCTGCGCCCAAGAGTCTTCTTTCTGCATTTTTTGCGTTTTCGTATATATACCTACGTATACATATACGGTGCATAACAAGGATGCCCACGTCGACACTGACGCCAGCGGGAAAATTCAGCCGAGAGTGTTCATATAATGGCTATCGCAATTAAATTCAAACGGAATTCGCGCGCGCGTGTTCAGAAGGCCGCCGGATGGACAAGGCTTCAGGGCGGCGTGCGCGCAAGGTGGCGTCGGCTGACGCTCGAACAGAGAACCCCAACGTCCTAGCGGGCAAGGCAGAATAACGCCGTGAAGCTGCGTGGTGGCGCCAACAAGATTCCTACGTACGAGAACGGGAGGCTGTAGCTGCAGCGGCGTGCAGACCCAGCTTCGCCCAACTCTCCCTCATCTCCTTCTTAGTTCATCATTATCATCATCACCAGCCTGACTACGTCCACTGCAGGGCAAAGGCTTCCCCCATGTTCCACCAGTTAACTAGGTCCTGAGCTTGCTAGTGCCATTTTATACCCGCAAACTTCTTAATCTCATCTGCCCACCTAACTTTCTGTCTCCCCCTAACCTGCTTGCCTTCTCTGAAAATCCATTTAGTTACGCTTAATCGCCAGTGCTTTTACTGTCTACGCACTACATGCCCAGCTAATGTCCATTTACTCTTGATTTCAACAATGATATACTTATTCTCGGTTTATTTCCTGATCCGCTATGCCCTCTTTTGTCTCTCAACACCTACCATTTTCCTTTCCATACTCACTGAGTCATCCTCAGTTTAAGCTGAACCCTCTTTGCAAGTCTCCAAGTCTGCTTCGTAGCTAAGCCCTGGCTAGATGCAGCTGTTATATACTTTCCTTTCGAGGTATAGTGGCAATCTACTTGTTATGAATTGAGAGTGCTTGACAAATGTGCTCCACCTCGTTCTTATTCTTTTAGTAACTTCCACCTCGTGGTTCGGCTCCGCGGTTATTACCTGTCTTAGGTATACATAGTCTGTTACAACTTCTAGCGCACTATTAGCTATATCGAAGCGCAGTTCTCATCCGAGGTTGTTGCATATTGCTTTGGTTGTCCGCAGAATAATTTTAAGACCAATTATTCTGCTCTCCTTGTCTAACACCGTAATCATGAGTCGCAATTTGTCCCCTGAGTCCCTCGGAAATGCAATGTCATCGGTGAAGTGCAGGTACTCCTAATTAACTCTTATCTCTAACTCTTCCCGTTATAGGCCTCTCAAAATCTCCAGTAAGCACGTGGTAAACAGCATTAGGGAGATTGCATCTCCTTGCTTTACACCCGTCTTGATCGGTATTCTGTTACTTTTTTCATAAAACACTATGGTAGCAGTTGATGCCCTGTAGATTTTTTCAGGATGTTTATATGTGCTTCGCCGACGCACTGAGTTCGCAGTGTCTGCATGACTGCTGATATTTCTACAGAATCAAACGCCTTCTTGCAATCCATGAAGGCTATGTATAGTGGTCGGCTGTATTCTGAGCATTTCTCCGTTACCTGAACGATAGTATGAATGTAATCGATTGTTCAGCAGTTGTCAGTGTTTTCCTGGCTACTATACAAATCTCTGTAAAACCCTTTCGCTATTTGAAGTATTCTATCAATATTGGCAGTTATTACGCCTTCCTTGTGCCTTAGTGCACACATCTGAATTTTGCCTATTCCAAGTTTCTTCTTCACTGCTTTGATGCTTCCTCCGTCATTCAGAGGGTGTTCAATTCTCTCCATGTTATATTTTATCACATCGGATACCTCAAGTTTAATAATCAACTTCGAAAGCTCTGCGAACTCTATTTTATCTGTAGTACTTGATGCTTTCATGCTTTGACGCTTCTTAATAAGGTTCTTCGTTTCCTGAGACAGTTTGCCAGTTTCATGTCTAGCTATCGTACATCAACCTTCCACTGCACACTCCGTAATGATACTCGTCAGATTATAATTCATTGCGTCAACGCTAAGGGTGGTTTCCTCGATGAGAGCCGATTACCCGTTCTGAAGCGAGACTGAATTCCTGTACTTTCCCTCTCAGTGCTTGATCATTGATTGGCTTCTTGCATATGATACCCCACCGATATGCTGCCATTTTTTATTAAAAAACAGGCGTTCGTTCCATTTCTTTTGGATGGGGGTGGGGAGGCGGTGCTTTGCCGTTGGTAATGGTAGAGTGCCTCCATGCCCGCTCCTCCGCTCTGAGTGAGGACATCTGCTGCGGCCGCCATAATTACTGCCGCTGCATACAGGTTTTGCTTCGGCGCGTAGTGGCCCCTAGCTCAACGCTGATGGTTGTAGCACTGAGGAAATCAACACGTAGGCAAAACGTGCTGAAGAAAGCCGGCATGTAAGCTCTACAGCATGGCGAAGACGCTGAAGGCACTGCAATGGCGTAGAAATCAGTACAAAAGGTGGCAGCATCCTGAGCGGAGCGGGTACATCGAGGCACCCTAGTTGATGGGCGCAAGTCAAACAGCTTGAAAAGCGGGCGCCGCCATTAACGTGACATGCTTTGTCGGATTATCGGCACGCTGTCTCGTTCAGGAGCCCCGATACAACTTTAAAAATGAAAGTCTCGATAGTGCATCTGCTGCAATTGCGAACAAATGAAGAGTATTCCCACTTCCGGCGTGCGCTCGACTACAGTAAGTCATTGCTTTTATAGTGAAATATACGGCAGGTTAGTTCTCATGGTCGCAGTGGATGACTTACACACAACAAAGCCGAGAGTCAGCCTTCACATGCGTTCTCAGAGTAAAAATCTGTCTGAACTTTGGGTCTTCAAACTGAGAAACTCTGTACAGCTGTTCGACTACAACACCCGTGTGGAACCAGTACTAACATTGTATCACAAAAGGGGAATCGGACTTGGCTTGTTGGGGCTGTAAGGTGGTGATGGCCCGAGTTTTGAAACTAACATTAGCGTGGCAAAGATCAAGTGAAATCGCACTGTCTGTTGCAGTAGGGCTAGCAACAAACCTCAGAGCTGGTGATATGCCTGTAGGCCAGGAGGAGGGATGATGAATCGCAGAGCAGGATGATGATTAATGTGTCAGGTTTAACGCCTCAAAAACCACCAAATGACTATGGGAGACGCCGTAGTGGAGGGTTCCAAAAGATTTGACGACCTGTTGTTTTTTAACGTGCACCCAAATCTGAGCACACAGGCCAACAGCACTTTGCCTCTATTGAAAATGCAGCCGCTGCAGTCAAGCTTCGTTCCCGCAACCAGCGGGTCAGCAGACGAAAATCATTGCCAGTGTTGTGCCGCCGTGGTGGGGCACAGAGCCGGAGGTAGCATGGCTCTCGGAATGACTAATTTTTCCTGCTGTGAGAGGATTATCCGCAAGTAGAAGCCAGCCTTCATTTTTATGAGCCAGATGGCTGGGCTTCCCGAACAGAATTGGCAAATTCCGGCAGTAAGATAATGCAGAGGCCGTCATTTCATTTAGTCGTCGTGCCATAGTGTGAAAGGAGCGGGTCGTTGACTCCGTGTTAGTGTCCAGTGAAAACATCTGGAATAGTATTCCTTGATCCGGTGTCTTCACTTTAGTGGAAAGCAGAAGAAAAATGGGTGCTGCTATATGGGTTACGAAAAACCAACTGCTTTATCAACGATTAAGTTGATGATGATCACAATGATCTCATAGAGATGGCGCTCAACCCCCCCACCCAAAAAAATAGAAAGGTTGGGAAAAGAACTAAGTGGCAGGATGCCTAAAGTACTGAACTGCAGAACTGAAATCACCGATTACCCATTGCTGCGCCTTCTTCAGCCTACTCACGTGGCAGCTGCATTTCTGATGGAGGCGGAAATGTTGTAGGCCCGTGTGCTCAGATTTGGGTGCACGTTAAAGAACCTCAGGTGGTCGAAATTCCTGGAGCCCTCTACTATGACGTCTCTCATAACCATATTGTGGTATTCGGTCGTTAAACCTAAGATATCAATCAATAAATTTGGCCTACTCAACTTCGTTCTCGTTGCTATGCCGGCATGGCTGCACGCGACAAGTTTCAACATAGCGCCTCAAACACCACTTAACCGTGCATTTTCTTTCTTGATGGCACCTACATGTGCGTCATATAAACCTTTTTAAATGCGAGTGGAGTTCTTTGTTGGGCTATGTCAGGTATCCGGTGTTGTTCTAGGCGGTTCGCACGCACTGGCAGAAGTTATCTCTCCGCACTCACTCTCTCTCCTATAGAAACAGCTGTGGCCTCGCCTCTAACAAAGAAGGCATGTGGTGCGCAAGTGTAGCAGAGGGTAGGTGCAGTGCTTCGCTGCTCCTTCTCTCGCCGTTCACTCACGCCGCAATCACGATTGTTCGCTGGATGAGCACCTCATGAACATACAAAAATTTGTGCCCGAAACGCCACTGTGCAACCCCAACGCCGAGAGAAGAGCGCTGGCGCCCCACTCTCCCGTCCACTTGCAACTCACTCTCCAACCGTTGCCTGGACTGGCGCCTCTCAAGGCGATGGCTGAATTCGGTGAAGGTGAACGGCTGATCAACGTTAATAGAATAAACTCCATTTGAAAGCTCCACCGGAGAGGCGGGCCACGTGGTGGTCACGAAAACTAGTGGCGCTGTAGTACGATCTTGCTTTAGCGACGCAGGGCTCGCGTGTTGTGATCGGTGGCGGCGACGTGCAAGCGGCTACCGCCAATGGCGCGCTGTATCGACTGTATTCCCACGTCACTTCTAGGACTGTTTTTGGCACTGCCTAGTTTCTTGTAAGAAAACGCCTTTGTCATGTAGGAGGTGTAAGAGGAACGACCAGATTTATCTACATTGAGGTTTGCCGATTAGCTTTGAGCCAGGCTACAGCAGTGGCGTACGCAATGACGACTCCACTTAAAGCAACTTGTTCGTTCGTTTGTTTTTTTATTCAATAATTTATTTTCTTTGTAAGCACGAGCCAACGTAAAAGCTGCTATAAGCATCTTGAGAAACTCATATATGTATGTCCTCCAATCTTTTCGCCTAGCAGTGACGGGTTAGCAGATGAACGATCGTAAGCACATTTGCTGTCCAGCCTTGCACGTTATCCGAGAGAATTCATATTGTAGTGGAAAAAGTTGTATTTCCGCAAATATTATTAATAATATAATTTTTATATTTATTATAATTATTACTAATGTCACGCAGTTTATTTATGTACAGACTTACTGGAAGGCCGAGGAATGCCAGAACAGCGAGGAACGCCAACAGGCTGAAAATACAAAACAAACGCAAGCTCGGGTCGCGCGTGTGCACCAACGCTGTGGCTTGCCGTTTCATGCTACTTCGTCGTTGTTCGCATAGTTCCCTACATTGGCCCCCGGTGAATAGTGTAGCCAACCTGGCGACTTAAGGTGTAGTCACTATAGCGGGGTCGTATTACGGCTACAGGTGACTCACATGCACAATTTCTCGGCCACGATGGCGTAAGTCATGAGACTGTGTCAAAGGCTCAATCTCATAATTGACTGGTGACGTACGTGTGAGAATGCGGTAGCGCCCGTGGTATCGTGCCAGTAATTTCGACAGAAGGCCAGGAGTTCTCGGTGGAATCCAGAGCCAAACGAGAGCACCAGTCGTGAAAGTAGAGAGATGTCGGTCGGCGTCATGCCGTAGCTTCTGGTGGCCTTGGTCCTCGGTTGTCAGTAAACGGGCCAATCGTCTGCAATCTTCTGCGTACCTGGCAACATCAGAAATTGCAGTGTACTCGAAGGAGTCAGGCGTGTATGGGAGGATAGTGTCCAGCGTGCACAATGGTTAGCGTTCGTACTACAGAAAGAAAGGGGAGAACCCTGCTGTCGCGTGCGTAGCGGTGTTATACGCATACGTGACGAATGGAAGGACAGTGTCCCAATTGGTCTGGTCTGAAGCTTTGTACATCGTCAACATATCACCGAGAGTGCGATTAAATCGCTCTGTGAGGCCATTCGTCTGCGGGTGATATGCTGTCGTCATGCGATGAACCATGTTGCACTGAGCGAGCAACGCTTGAATGGCGTCAGACAAGAAAACACGCCCACGGTCGCTCAAAAGTTCACGGGGAGCACCATGGAGAAGAACAAAGTTGCGCAACATGAAAAACGCAACTTCCCTCGCGGTAGCTGCGGGTAGTGCTGCCGTCTCCACGTAACGCGTGAGGTGGTCCACGCCGACATTTATCCACCTATTTCCAGATGACGACGTTGGAAGTGGTCCGTACAAGTCGATACCGACGCGGTCAACTGGACGCGCTGGACAAGGCAGAGGCTGAAGTTTACCGGCAGGGCGTTGAGGTGGGACTTTACGTCGCTGGCATGCAGTACAAGCACGTACGTACTTGCGGACAAATGTGTATATGCCGCGCCATTAGTACCGCTGACGTAGACGGTTGTAGTTTTGAGAGCGCCAGCGTGAGCGCTTTGCGGGTCGATGTGGAAAGCAGTACAAATTTCCGAGCGCATGTGGTTGGGTATCACTAACAGCCACCTCCGACCTTCAGACGTGTAATTCCGCTGATAGAGTAGGTCGTCTCGATAGCGAAATGTGTGGCTTGACGGCGGATAGTTCTTGAGACCAAATTAGCTAACGGATCAGTCATAAAGGCGAGGAGTTGGGAAATCGCCACATCTTTGCGTTGTTCCGATGCCATGTCTGTGAAGTCGATTGGTGTTATGACAGCTGAAGAAAGTGACGAGGAGGTTGGGTCGGCCGGTAGCGGTGAGCGGGATAGCGCATCAGCGTCGGAGTGCTTCCGGCCGGATCGGTATACAACACGAATCTCGTATTCCTGTAGGCGAAGCGCCCAACGACCAAGGCGCCCCGACAGGTCTTTGAGCGATGATAGCTCGCATAGAGCGTGGTAGTCCGTGACGACTTCGAAAGGGCGGCCACAAAGGTATGGGTGGAACTTCGTCAAAGCCCAGACCATTGCGAGGCACTCTTTCTCCGTGACGGAATAATTACACTCGGCTTTCTTGAGGGTTCGACTCGCGCAAGCGACCATGTATTCTTGGTACCCTGGCTTTCGTTGAACCAATACAGCACCACGATCGACACCACTGGCGTCGGTGTGGACCTCCGTAGGCGCAGCAGGGTCAAAATGACGTAGTATTGGAGGTGATAATAATAACCGCCGAAGCGCGGTGAAGGATTCTTCGCACTCTTTTGACCAAGCAGAAATGCCTTTGGAAGCTGTCAACAGGTTGGTAAGAGGCGCGATGATGGAAGAGAAGTTGCGCACAAATCGACAAAATTATGAGCACAGGCCGATAAAACTTCGAAGCGTCTTGATGGAATTGGGCTTTGGATAGTCGGCCACGACGCGGAGTTTCGCCGAATCCGGGAGAACACCCTCTTTGCAGACGACGTGACCCAGTATAGTGAGCTGACGTGCGGCAAAATGGCACTTCTTGATGTTAAGTTGAAGGGCAGCAGAGGTGAGACACGTGAGAATAGCACGAAGACGAACAAGGTGAGTGGAAATGTCGCGAGAAAAAACGACGATATCGTCTAGGTAGCAAAGGCACGTGTTCCCATTGTAGCCGCGAAGGATGGTGTCCATTACCCGTTCGAAGGTAGCTGGGGTGCTGCAGAGTCCAAACGGCATGACGTTAAACTCATACAGCCCATCAGGTGTTATAATTGCAGTCTTCGATCAGTCAGGGTCAGCCATTGGAACTTGCCAATATCCTGACCGTAAATCTAAAGAGGAGAAATAGTCCGCACCTTGCAAGCAATCGAGATATCGTCGATGCGTGGCGACGGGTACACATCTTTCCAAGTTATCTTATGGAGCCGGTGGTAGTCGACACAGAATCGGATAGACCCATTCTTTTTGCGCACAAGTACAACAGGGGACGACCAAGGGCTCTGCGATGGCTGGATGACACCATGCTTGAGCATATCGTCGACTTGTTCGTTGATCATACGGCGCTCTTCCGCTGAAACTCGATATGGTTGTTGGCGTAAAGAAGCATGAGTACCGGTGTCAATGTGGTGCATGATGTGCGCTGTACGACCCAAAGATGGTTGAGCGCAATCGAAGGCAGAACGGAACTCACGAAAAAGGGACAAGAGCTCCCTTCTTTGTGTCAGCGATAGCTCAGCGGCAACAGAGGACTGGAATGAGTCTGGCGCGGGCAATGTGGCCACAGGTGGCGTCATAGCATTGAGCTGGAGGTGAGGTGGGTGTTCGGCGAACTCTAGAGGGCGCAAGAGGTCAACGTCTTGTATGTTACCCAAACACTCTCCGCGAAGTAATGTAACCGGCGACGATAGCGAGTTCGCGACAAGCATGGCGGTAGCACCGGATTCCACGGTGAGTACGGCAAAGGGCAAGTGTAGGCTACGACGCCGGGTAAATACGTCAGACGGAGTGAACAAAACAGTTCCGGCAGGAGCGGCCGTACAGGTCAGGGCTGCAAGGGTGGATGTTCTCGGTGCTATTTCCGTGTCTGCAACAACGACAAGTTCGTAAGCTTCAGAAAGAGAATCCACCAAACAAGAGGTTGGCAGCGGTGTAAGAGCAACTTCTGCACGTGAGCAATCTATGATGGCCCGATGACGCGAAAGAAAGTCCCATCCAAGAATGACATCGTGGGAGCATGATGCCAGCACAAAAAATTCAATGGCGTAAGGTTCACCTTGGATAATGACACGTGCAGTGCACACAGCTGTAGGTTCTATGCACTGCGAGTTGGCCGTGTGGAGCATCAGGCCCGAAAGAGGCGTCGTCACCTTTTCAACTTGCGGCATAAGGTCTCACAGATTATGGAAACGGCAGCGCCTGTGTCGATAACCGCTTGTGCAGCGGTCCCCTCAACATTGACATCAATAACGTTTTACGGCGAGAAAGATGGAGGCCTTAAGCAGTTCGAATTGTATGCAGCTGTTGCCTCCGGAGCTGCAGCGATCAGTTTCCCTCTTCTGTAGCAGGTCGGCGACGCATAGGTGACAGGGAGCGTCGTCGGGACGAAGGTGAGCGATGGTTTGCGTAGGGTCGAGCGCCGTCAGTGGTGTACCTTGATGGCGTCCTAAACGACGACGCCATTGGCCTGCCCACGGTGTCGACTGGAGGGGGATCTCGGCGACAGTGGCGGGTGACATGTCCAGCGATCTCCAGGTGATACAGATGGGCCTACTATCCGGCGTCCTCCAAGCGTCTGAGCGACTTTAAAATGGAGCTGAAGATCTCGCGTAGGGATACGGCGCAGCATTTGGGGTTGTAGGCACGACATAGGGTGGCGTGGCAGGTTGAGCATATGGCATACGCTGTTGCGTAGGCCGAGCAGCGACGGCGGCGTACGTAAGAGGCGCAGTGACTGGTGAATGCTGATGCATCGGCGGAAGGGCCTCAGCGACTTGGGTCCGAATGACGTGTTGGAGGTCCGGTGCCAAAGCTTGCGTGGGCTCATATGTCAGTGGCAGCAGTGACAGCTGGCGCGCTACCTTTTCGCGGACGAAGTCCTTGATTGTCGAAAGCAGCGGCTGCTGATCGGTAGGATGGTCAGCTAGGTGCATGCTTGCGAGCGTGTCTGGCGTCGTGAGGGCTTGGCGAGCAATTGCGCGCTGCCTACGCAATTCATCGAAGCTTTGACAGAGGGAAACGAGGACAGAATTGTGGGGGTTTTCTCGCGAGCAACATCTGAAAGGCGCCGTCGTCAATGCCTTTCATTATGTGCCTGATTTTTCTTCCTCAGGCATGGTAGAGTTGATGCGGTTGCATAGATGCAACACATATTCAATGTAGCCCGTGTAGGTCTCGCCTGGTTGCTGCGCACGGTGACGTAAACGGTGCTCGGCTTGAAGCTTGCGTGCCGCAGGTCGTTCAAAGACGTCCGTAATAGCAGTCTTGAATGCAGACCACGTAGTAATGTCAGCTGCGTGGTTATTAAACCACAGTTGCGCGGTGTCCGCAGGGTAGAATGTGACGTAGCCCAGCTTACTGGGGTCGTCTCATTTGTTACTTGCGCCGACTTTGTCGTACCTCGCCAACCAATGTTCGACGTCCGACTCAGTGGAGCACGTGAAGATAGGAGGGTCTCATTGAGGATACACGGCGCCGCAAGTAACATGGACGGTCGAAGGTCCCACCTGGAGAGGCGTCTCGGGGCCATGTTCGTGTCACGTAGAGGGGGAAGCTTACGGGAGCAAAGTTCCAGGTTTTTACGGGAGTCCACACACCTCCACCAGATGTCACGCAGTTTATTTACGTACAGACCTACTGGAAGGCCGAGGAACGCCAACAGGCCGAAAATACAAAAGAAACGCAAGCTCGGGTCGCACTTGTGCACCAACGCTGTGGCTTGCCGTTTAATCATACTTCGTCGTCGTTCGCATAGTTCTCTACACTGTGTTTATTATAATTATTATTATTACACGCGGTAGCTATTGTCGGATATGGCAGAGGTGATGCCAATGAGTATTATGTATATTGTGTGAGAACAATTACACAACAGTTACAAACACAACAATAACGAAAGTTGAAGGACGCTTGAGCTTCGCCTTCAAGGCTCACCGGGCCCTGTGACCGAGCCTTGTCTGAGACGCCTTCTCAAATACTAGCCCAGCTTCAGTCTCAGTGTATGCCTCAATCATACCGTGAGGGGAACGAACGACTGTGCGTGCAACACCGGCCTTTTCAAATGATCTTAGAATGTCTACTGCAAAAAGTTGCGAAGTGCCCACTGCGCCATATTTGTTTCTTTTGTGAATCAGCAAAGGGGCCTTTACGCTTGCGTAAAGAAACAAGCGAACATAAGTTTTAGTGCCCTGTAATGGCTGGGCCTTTCGAACATCTACTCGTTGTGCATTGCACATGTTAGACGCCTGACGCGATTTTTCACGTCTACCACCTAATATTGCGTGGATTGAAGAAATTCCTTCGGCTACATGCACAAAAGAAGTGTAAACATAAGGCGTCGCTTTTTTTGGCTGCACACAATAATATTGAGAACTTCTACTACACAAAATTTTATATTGTTTTCGTTTTTTCTGAATCAGTCGCGACCATTGGCGTTCCTCTGTGGTATAACACTTGATTGCCATACAAAGTGCCCGGGATCAATTTTCGCTCGTACTGATGTTTTTTTTTTTGATTGGCAGGTTTCTTAAGTTTTTGTTCTTTTTGTCACAGGCAGAATGATTCCTTCTCCATCACAACTGAAGGCACTGACAGCGATGCCAACATGGAAATTTCTCTGAAATCAGCCCGTTAAACTATCACGTTAAAATATTATACTACGCATAAAAATTACCAATGTTAGTATAGGTGAAAAAAACAGTCGGTTATTATAGAACCTAATTTGAGAGCATGATCAAAGCACAGACTGAAAGGTAGTTCTAGACTCCAACAAAATAACGCGAGATAGTGACCAGACGATTGAAACAATTCAAGCCCACGTTACTATAGTAAAAGTTTAAATAAGGCGTAGTGAAGTGAATTCATGGCATGCCATCATTTAGTCTTTTTTACAGAAATTTATTTTCAGGAACTGTGAACATCAGCTACAATCCAACAGAACATTGCGACAAAACACAACGTCCACAGACACACCGGAAATTGTTACAAAAAGATATGTTTACGTACGTACATGCAACACAACATACACAGATACACAAGAATTGTTACAAAAATTATGTGTTGAAAATTTATTTACAGTATGTACAGAACACAAAAACTTCATAACGTTCCAGTAACAGGGCGCAGACACTTTGGCAAATTTATGTATCACGACCAACATCACTGCGTTGCAGTGAAGACATTTGCTCTAATACACATGATAATGTTGGCATACGTGTACATAAGAATTGAATTCGATATCATTATACAATAGTATAACGATACATTAGATGAAATGAAACGTGATTTGTAACAAATGAAATTATATATAACAAATCAACGGGCACGGCTTAGCACCAAGTTGGTTGAAAAATGAGTTCTATCCTTTCGTGTTCAACCTTGACAAAAGAGCGCGACCAATGACGTAGAAACTCATGCTCACCAAGGAAGAAAATCTCCTCAGAGAGGAACGTGAGAATCTCTTGTCTCATTCCCCTAGTATTGGCCACAAATCACGCTGGCGGCAATTGGCAGCTACGGCCTCACATCGGTTTCTCTAAAGGCTGAGCAGCCCCGGAACTATTAAATGAGCGGAAAAGTGGCCACGCGGAAATCGGCCGTTGGACACGAAAGTTCGCACACCTTGTCCCCGGAAACTAGCTTCACCCGCAGGCCAAAAAAGGCAGGAAACCACATATTCAATCGTCGCATGTCAATTGGTCTCTACCATGACGCAGTTAAGGGAAGTGGAAGTGTGAACCACCTGCCACTGCTGCCACCAATCTCGTGTGGGGAGCAAGCCCCAGCCCAACCGCCAGACAAAATCTTTGAGATGCCCTGGCAACACTGCTGCAGGTATTGGTTTCCAAGTGCGGTTCATTACAGATTGACCATGCTGGGGCACCAAGGGCCGTAGAAGGGCGGCCATTGTGTCCACCACTTTAGAATTGGCCACCTCTATCTACGGGCACGTAGCTTCCAAACGTTGCTAAAATGCCAGAAGGGCTTGGTACAAAAATGGCAATTCAGTTTATTGGGAACCTGGGTAATTGGGCTAGCTGGCAGGAAAATACGTAGAGATGGCCCCAGATGGTAGCGAGCCAGTGTCTGAGCGGGCGTGCCATCATTGCTTAGTGTTTGCAATAGAGTGCGGATGCACAATGTAGAAGCTGTGAAGGAAACGTCGGAGAATGCAAAACCACCTTGATATCGCGGTTGAGGTAATGCTGGACAAGATAAAAATTCTGTGCCACCAGACTGAAAAAATGAACTGACGCAGCTATGCACTTTCCTGCAGACGTGGAGCGGTGGTTTAACAGAATGGCAAAGGTACCGAAATTTTCCTAGGTGCACCGTTTTAGTTAAGTATCGGCGTTCCAAGAGGGGGAATGCGAATTACCTGGCTGCTTTGATATTGTTACGGTGCGATGGATGCCTTTATTTACAGGAGATGATCAATGCGAGAGTCCAGGGATCTGGCCGATCACCGCTCGTGCCAACCTCGTTCTCCTCTTCTTCCACGCGCATCCTCAGTATCGTAGCAATTCCCCCTTTGCAGACGATGCCCACCGGGCGAGTTAGGCTTCGTTGCGATGATGATAGCGTTTTAAACGGGCAACATGAACGATGTTGGTCTTGCTTGAGCGGCGGCCAGTTGACAACAGCTGAGATATCACGTACGTGACATCACTTAGACGTTCCAAGACAACAAACGGACCGGTGTAGTTGGCCAGAAACTTTTGGCAGAGGCCGCGCTTGCGAAGCGGCGTCCAAAGCCACACCAAATCCCCTTTCTCAAACCATACGTGCCGGTGACTTCTGTCGTAACGGTTTTTGGAGCGTTTCTGTGAGACGAAAGTTCGAAGACAGGCGATGCGCCGGGCCTCTTCTGCGCGGCAAATGGCTTCGGCGAGAGTAGGTTGATCAGTCTCGGAAAAAGGAAGAATAGTGTCAAGAGCTGTGCGGGGTTGGCGTGCGTAGAGCAGATAAAATGGACTGTATCTCGTTGTTTCGTGCTGTGCAGTGTTGTAGGCGAAAGTTATAAATGGCAAAATCGCGTCCCATGTTTTGTGTCCAGAATCAACATACATGGAAATCATGTTGACGAGAGTCCTATTTGTTCGTTCCGTCAAACCATTAGCCTGCGGGTGATACGGGGTAGTGTGACGAAAATGGCATGAAGCAAGACGAAGGAGGTCTTCAACTACATCGGCAACAAATTGCCGCCCGCGATCACTGATGATGACACGGGGGGATCCATGGCGTAATATAACGTGTGACAGCATGAACTGTGAAACTTGAGTGGCCGTTGCCGCAGGAATTGCCGCAGTTTCGGCGTAACGTGTGAGGTGGTCAACGCCCACAATAATCCATCGGTTGCCGTTCGTTGATCGCGGAAAATGGCCGAGCAGGTCGACACCTACGACGTCAAATGGTGAACTCGGGGGTGCTATGGGATGAAGTAGTCCGGCTGGCGGAGTTGTAGGACGCTTGTGGCGTTGACATTGCTCACAGCTCGCAACGTATGCAGTCACACTTTTACGCATCTTCGGCCAGAAGAAGCGTTCTTGCGTGCGATAAAATGTCCTAGAAAAACCCATATGGCCAGATGTTGGGTCGTCGTGCATTGCTCGAAGTACGTGTTGTCGAAGACTTGTAGGCACAACTAGAAGTAGGCGAGGGCCTACGCCGGAATAATTCTTTTTGTAAAGAACGCCATCCTTTACGACGAAACCACGTTGACCGTTCGTTCCGGAAATAAAGAAAGAAGCGAGACTGTTGTCATTGCGTTGCTCTGCTCGAAAAGTTGTTAGGTCGGGGAACAGAGTATCCACTACAGCCAAATATTCATCAAAGTTGTCAGCGTCACACTCGGTTGTCGGAAGGGGAAGTCGTGAAAGGCAATCAGCGTCGGCATGACGACGACCGCTCTTGTAGCAGACCTCAAAGTCGTGTTCTTGCAATCGTAATGCCCAACGAGCAAGACGACCAGATGGGTCCCGTAGTCCAGTGAGCCAACATAAAGAATGGTGGTCCGTGACAATCGAGAATCGGCGTCCATAGATATAAGGGCGAAACTTGTGCACGGCGAATATGACCGCGAGACATTCCTGCTCTGTCACAGTATAGTTTCGCTCCGGCTTACTTAAACAGCGACTGGCATAGGCAACGACGTGTTCAGCAGCTCCATGGCGTTGTACCAAGACGGCGCCAATACCTACACCACTGGCGTCGGTATGAACTTCTGTGGCAGCAGATGGGTCATAGTGGCGAAGTACGGGCCCTGACGTAAGAGCAAACTTGAGTTGCGAAAAAGACGACTCGCATTCCGCTGACCACCGAAAAGGTGCGTTTTTGTTGAGTAGGGACGTCAAAGGGTAAGCGAGGTCGGCGAACCTGGGCACGAAGCGACGGAAGTACGTGCATAGGCCCAAAAAGCTTCGCAACTCTCGTACCGACTGAGGTTGTTTGAAGCTGCTGACTGCTGCGACTTTCTGGGGATCGGGTCGAACGCCATGCTTGTCCACCAGGTGACCGAGAACGAGAGTCTCACGGCTGCCAAAGTGACACTTCTTAGAGTTCAGGGTGAGCTTAGCTCTCTCAAGGCAGGTGAGAACAATGTCTAGACGATGGTTGTGTTCATCGAATGTACGGCCAAATATTATAATGTCATCCAGGTAGCAAAGACAAACTTCCCACTTTAGTCCACGTAACACAGAGTCCATGAAGCGCTCAAACGTGGCTGGAGCGTTGCATAGGCCAAACGGCATTACATTGAATTCAAATAGACCATCTGGGGTTATGAAGGCCGTTTTCTCTTTGTCATTCGGGTGCATGGGTATTTGCCAATAACCAGATCTCAAATCCACGGATGAGAAGTACGATGCCGAATGTAAACAATCGATGACATCATCAATCCTGGGAAGCGGGTAGACATCCTTTTTAGTAACAGAGTTGAGCCTTCTGTAATCCACGCAGAATCGCCATGTACCATCTTTTTTTCGGACAAGAATCACAGGGGCAGCCCAAGGACTACACGACTCTTGGATAACCCTTTTCTTTAACATCTCTTCTACCTGTTGAGTAATGACCTTGCGCTCCGCAGATGAGACACGGTATGGTTTCTGTCGGATAGGGTGAGCGGATCCTGTGTCAATCCCATGGCGAGTACGCCACTCGGGTACACTTATTTGCTCTTCTTTCTGCGCAAAGTCAAATATAGTAGCGTGCTTCGCAAGGACTTCGACCAAAGCTTGACGTTTTTCTGCTGATAGCGACTTGTTTACCATACTCAGAAAGTTGGCTTCTGTATGGTACGTTGCACAAATAGGATCTACTCTCTCGTCACTTAAAGATGCAATGAAACTGGTCGCATTTTGTTCGAAGCGGGCGAGTCGCATTCCGCCGGGTAGCATAACAGGTTCATTTGAATAGTTCGACACCCATAAGGCCGATCGCTTATCACTGATCGACAGAACACAATGTGGAATGAGCACATTTTTCTTGGCGCAATGAAGAGGAATGGGCTCCACAAGAACATCAAACTTTCCGGCGTCCGAGGCAGAGGCGTCAACGCGTACGGTCTTCATCGAGTTGGGCGGCAAGACAACATCCTCAATGACAGTGATAGATCCTTGACAGCACCTAGGATCGTCAGTAAATGCCGATAGCATAATCTCGCCAGCACCGCAATCTACAGTAGCCCCGCACTCGCGTAGAAAATCGATGCCCAAGATGATGTCATGGGTGGAGCTGGTCAGGACGGCGAATTCAGCCTCGAAGACTTTGTCACCCAAAGTGACACTAACAACACACACACCGATCGGACACAATGTCTCCCCGCTCACTGCACGAAATGATGCACAACTGTCCCAGCGAAACATCACTTTATGTCCTAGCCGCAATTTGAAATTAAGACTCATCACTGAAACAGCTGCTCCAGTATCTATCAAAGCCATCGTAGGAAGTCCATCAATAAGCACGGGGACCCTATTTTGAGTCATAAAAACGGGCGGAGGCATAGGCGGATGTAGTGACAAATGTTCGGCGACCTCACCTCCATTGGCCGCACCACCTAGTTTCCCGGAGGCGGGGTGGTGACGCGTCGACCAGGAGATGGAGAACGGAACCGGCGTGTTGTGGGGGGCGTCAAGCTTCGCACGGAGGAAGGCGAGTCGTTGCGTAAATTCTGGTGAAAATTGCGTCCTGCATGTGTATTACTGTGGGTCGTTTGCTGGAAGCCGTCCCCAACGTACGCGTCCCGCATTGAACGCATACCACCGCGCCAGCGGTTTTGTCGAGAAAAAGGTGATGGTCCCTCGTAGTAGCGTTGCTGGGGGCGACGCCTTTGACCACAGAATCGAGCCACATGTCCACGGAAACCGCAGTTATAGCACACAGGGGCCTCACGCACGTCGCCAAACCTTCCACGAGGCGCCATGTGCCCATGATCGTCCCACGAAGACACCATTGTAGGTGGTTGGCGGGAGGCGTTCTGGAAACCACGGCGATGATGTAAGTTGTCGGTTGGGGGCGCTGGTGCTCTTGATTGGGGCACATCATATAGCGTGGCATCAACGGCAGCACACATTGCGTCGTATGGCGGGGAGGTGTTGATAGCAGGTGCTCTCGGCGGGTTGACAGCATCACGTCGTCCAAGTTCTTCGCGTACGATTTGCCTGATCATTGAGGCAAGATCACAGGGGGATGTTGGAGGGACGTCGACACTTGCAACGGTGGTGACGTTGGCAAGTCTACCAAATTTGGGAGTGATGCGCCTAGCCTTCAGTGTCTCAAACGTGCGGCAGTGTTGTATTACGTCCGCTACAGACGCCAAGGTGTCCTTGCCGATGAGGAAATTGTAGACATCCTCAGCAACCCCTTTGAGAAGATGCCCTACCTTGTCATCTTCTTTCATGCGTGGGTCTACAGACTTGCACAATTTCAGGATCTCTTCGATGTACGTTGTGCATGTTTCACCGGGGACTTGAGCACGCTGCATTAAAGTTTGCTCAGCGCGCTTCTTCTTCATCAATGGGTCCCCGAAGCAGCTCGCTATTTCTTTCTCAAACGCTTCCCAGGTCATTATTGTTTCTTCGTGGTTTTCAAACCACACCAACGCCGTCCCTTGAAGAAACAATCCGACGTTGGACAACCGGGAGGCCGCATCCCAACAGTTGTATTTACTCACACGGTTGAAGTGTTTCAGCCATTCGTCGACGTCTTCTCCGACCCTCCCTGAGAAGCTTCGTGGTACCATGTGCCGGGGCCACGCAGCGCCAGACGAAGAGTGCGTGGTGTCGCCGTCAGCAATCGGATCCATAGAGAGCGGTGGTAGACCAGCCAGTCGGCGGCTTTGGCGTATTTCTTGAGGTAGCGCTTCCGTGATCGTTGGCCTTGGATCGCTCCGCTGTACCCCGCACCTTCCACCAATCTTGTTACGGTGCGATGGATGCCTTTATTTACAGGAGATGATCAATGCGAGAGTCCAGGGATCTGGCCGATCACCGCTCGTGCCAACCTCGTTCTCCTCTTCTTCCACGCGCATCCTCAGTATCGTAGCAATATCAGTTTAAATAGTTTGTACAACGGATAACCAGATGCTATCCTGTACGCCAAACGCAGTGAAAGTAACTCCGAGTATTTTATTGTCAGGAGACCACTGTAAAGGAGACGTGATGTTGATACGACCGCTGGGGTTGCCAATGAAAAAATACTGGCTTTTAAAAAAGTTCAACATTGTACCGGAGATAATTCCAAAATTATGGAAAGTATCAAGAGCATGCTGCAGCGACTGTTCATTATGTACGTATATAGTAATGTCATCTGCATATGCAGATGACGTTTACTTGAGTGTTACCGGGTAGAGGTAAGCCACGAAGCTGCTCGTGATGGCCCTTAAGAAGGGTTCTAATGCAAGGATAAATAACACTGGGGAGAGGGGACCCCTTTGACAGATCCCACGCGTGACTTTAAATGGTTGACTCTCACACGAATTTAGGTAAAGGGTACTTTTTGAATTAGTGTACATCACGTGCATGAGGTCAATGAACGTATCCTAGAATTCGAATGCATGCAAAACATGTAGTGTGTAGCCATGTTCTATGATATCAAAAGCTTTCTCCTGATCTAAGCAAAGCAACAGTCCTTGCGCACATTAGCTAGTGGTGTACTGTCACGCGTTAACCACGTATGGGTGTGTACTTCTCGTCCCGGAACAGAACAGACCTAGTGGGGAGCGAGTAATGTTGTAAGAGATGGACTGATTGGGTGCACAAAAATGATTTGGAAAGCACGAATGAGAAATGTTGATATGTCACTTTAAAATCAGCACAACGTTACGAGGTGGAGGTAAATGATGCCTTACATGACTTCCGTGTCATTATTATCATGTTTGGATGTGTCGTTTATCTTCGTCATCTATACACGTTACGTAGCAGCTAATTTAGTATATGTTGAGCTAGCAAAATGGCAGTGAGCACGCTATTAGCGTGGTTTGTTGTCATGTTCTCACATTACACACGTGTCAGGATTATCATGTTTGCACCAATCATATATATATTTCGTCATCCATCAACATCACGTAACACAAAATTAAGTATATGTGGAGATAGCAAAATGGCAACGAGCGCATTATAAAGGGCACAATATACTCCAAAGTGGGGTTGACGCGTGCGCACGCTGTGCACAGCTACGCTACGTTAGCAAAACGTGATCACTCTATAGTCTGACGCCAGGCGGGACCAGCATCTGTCAACGCGGCCCAACGGCAACCGGCGCAAAATTTGACATGCTGCATTTCGTGCCGATGCGTTACCCACACAACGCTACGCCTCCCTCTTTTCGTGATGGAAGGACGCCGAACGTGCTGAAACGTGCATGCGTCAAAGCAACAAAGCACGGCGCGCGCGTGCGAGTATTTGGCAGGACCGCTGCCTGGCGTGGCAATGCCGGCGTAACGCGAGGTCATGAACACCGGCGAGTATGCACACCGCGTCACATCGAAATTTATTGGCGCCTTGGATGTGGCACATAGTCTTGTTCTCACATGACACGCACCTCATGGTTATTAGGTTCGCACCAGTCACATCCCTTCGTCATCCGTTGGCGTCATGTAATATCAAATTTGGCATATGTGAAGCTAACACTTCTAGCTAGTGAAACCGCCGCGAGTGCACCATCAGTGTGGCATGTAGTTAGGTTGTTACATGACACGCATATCATGATTATCATGCTTGGATGTGTCATTTACCCATGTCGTCCGTTCGCGTCACGTAATACCGAGTTTGGTACATGTGAAGCTAGGGAATCATCCGCGAGCGTATCATGAGCGTAGAATTTAGTCATGTTGTTACATGACACGCATCTCACGACTATCATGTTTGCACTGGTCAGTTACCTTTTTCATCCATTCACCTACTGTAATACCAAACTTGGTCTATTCAACCCTAGCAAAACGGCCGCGAGCGCATCGTGAGCGTGACCTGTAGTGGTGGTGTTACATCGCCCGACAGTCATGATTTTCATGTTAGAGTCTGTCGCTTGTGTTCGCCAAGCAATCATGTCATCCCATATAAGTTTTGCAACATGCCAAGTAAACGAAACCACTGCAAGAGCTGCAGGATCAAGAAATGTAGGTTATGACATTCATGACATGCATATCATGATTTTTATGGCACGACTAGTCACTTATGTTCGTCATACATTCATGGTATGTCGTACCAATTTCGGTATTGATACCCTTATCCAAACGGCCAAGAGAGCTCAAAGTTGTGCGCCTCTAGATAGATAAATAGATAGATAGATAGATAGATAGATAGATAGATAGATAGATACGCTCAAAGTCACCGATGTTCGCTAAGAAATGCTTCGCAATTAACAATGATTCCGACGCCAGTCGAACACGTGCTGGCGTACGAAAAAAAAACGCAATCAATATTAAACTTGTGATTGAAAATGAGTGCATCAGAAAGCTTGAAAAAAGGTATGTTTACATATATAATTGGCGTGTAAACCAATTAATGTTGATAGTGACAGACATATGAAGGAATCCGGCGCAATTCAGAGTGTGGTACCAATATTTGCGTCGCAAATATAGCAAGCTCACTGCCAAATGCTAAGTCTATCATATTCAGCGTGAGATTGTCGGCATTGTAACGCATTACCATTATGCCTGGCTGGACAAAAAGTCTTTATCTCACGTGGAAAATAGGAGCTTGCACTCACTACTCACCCGCGCTTGTTCCCAGATTCCACCCCACATAAGAAAGCCGAAATGTTCATAAGTAAGGCACCAATACCCTCCCCCCTCCCTACCTCCTAAACGTATGGCGCCCCTAGAATGCCGAGTGCCTAGTTTAGAGGAGCCCCCAGAAATAGAACGAGACCAAAGGCACGCAATGAGCAACGCTGTCAATACTTACTTTTGAACAAATACCAACTATCTCACTGCCCTAAAAGCAGTAAATAATTTAGCATCAATATATATTTCCCTTATTAAACAACACAAACGTATGGAAGCGGTGGTGTTTTGCCTGTGAGAAGGTTTTGTTACATTTTCTTCATATTACAGCAATAGATATTTTTCTCAATCGCAGTGTTCTCGTTTCTGAACAACTGAGCAGGTGATGGTGGCACATGTCGGTGTCACTTCTCGGTGTAGCGAAGGGCACCAAGAAGTAGCCCACCAGGAGTGTACACTGCATCTGTGGACACTTTCGTAAATAAAAAAGATTCATTGACCACGTGCAAACAGGGCCTTTAGCAATATCGCGCAAATAACCCTGGAGCAGGCGCGCGCAAATCGAACGAAAATGCGCTGATTCAGGGGAGGTGTTTTTGAGAAGGATGCTTAGACAACCCCATACGGCCTCCTTTCTACATTAAAAGCAACTGAGAAAACTATTTTCACGAAACCCCCCTTGCGGATCTTTTGATTGTGTTTGAAAAGTTGGAATGGCTGCCACTGCATCTTTGAGTTATACCACTCATCATGAGAACGAGTCGGTTGTGTTACATTGTTCGTGAATATTCGTGTTTTTTTTGCAAGAAAACCAATCAGGAGGTTTCTCAAAATGTGGAAAATGCGAGGAAGGAGGTGAAGATGTGGAATATTTTACACTGCGCTCTCGATTGGTAGCCATCCCGAAGACTTGTCAGATGTACAGTGTGAAGCACGGGTACTGTTTCTTGAAGGTAGGTAGGTAATCAACTTTATTGATTCACGTAGGAATCATTTGAGGAGGGTGTGGTTGGGGAAGTGGAATCAGGATGACGACGAGCCCTCGGGCCGCTCTAGGTGGCCGGACACTGCTGTGCTTCGGCGACCCTTCTGGCCCAGCTCACTGTCCGGAGCTGTAAACCCGGTTGCGAGCTGCGCAGAGCAGCCTCCCATCACTCCTGGTGTTCTGACCCTTGCCACGGAGGCTTGGGTTTGTTTGGGCAATTCAGAAATATGTGCTGAAAGTCGGAGAAATATGTGCTAAAAGTCGGTTCTTGAAGAAATTTTTATTATTTGTAACTAGTGAAAAACTTCAGTACTGTTCTATATAGTATTTTTTTATTTCAGTGAGTCAACTTTTTTGAGGCTTTTACAGGCATTTTGGGCCGTTTTTCGTCTAGGCAAGAAGACGGGGGTCAAAATGCTAATGGTCGTCGAAATATTTTTACGCTTAAAATTCTTATTCACTTGGAATTTTTTTACTTGGAGGCTAAACAGAATGCAGAAAGTGCCAATATAGACAGGACAACAATTCTTAGCTAGCTCCCAATGAGCAACACATCCGGACCATTCTGTACAGGAGACCTTGTCCAGTCCACAAACGAGACGCGAGAATGTTGACTGGAAGCGCATGATGAATGATTAAGTTCAATAATAGAACAACAGAGAAGCCGGCACGAAGAATAGGGAGCCTTCATGTGCGCGCGTCTCCGGAGACGCGCGCACATGAAAGCTCCCTAACGAAGAACAGTGCAGAGCACCGCCGTGGTACGCCGCCATAGCAGACAATGCGCCGAGAGTAGCGCGAGATCATTCTGCAGCGCCGCTAGTTCACGCAGCCGACGTTCAGTCCATCCTTCTCCTCTGGCGGAGGTACAGAGCTTTGAAACTGAACTTATTCTAGTAACGTTGCGACTTACGGCAACAGTACCCTCTCCCTGCGCAAGAAATGCATACACATTTCCTCACAATTCCCTTCGGGGAGGTGGATGCATTTTTTTGGTTTGTCGGTGGTTGAATCACGGGACGTAACATGCGCATTTTCGCTGCCGCAGCTTGCGTTATTACGGCAGTGGTGCATTGGGCACTCTTTTGCCTGTGAGAGTCTCCATCTGCTACAACGCTTTCGTACGAATCATGAAGCAGGCAAGATGCGCCATGGCACTCGAAGTTTGGATTCAACTTAACGAAAATTCGCACGGACCAAATAAACATCACCTGAAATGATATATCCTTCGTTCAAACACATTTGAAACGCGCTTTCACAATTTCTGGCAAATCAAGACATTACACTCACTCCAAAAACAACTATCTTGCTTAACGAACATACTATAGGCGCGCAAGTCTTTATAAGTAGTGAAAGAAGTCTATCCTTCCGTAAGCACTGCAATAATCATTTTGGAGTGCTATCAGCTGTACTCAAAAAATGCTCTACACTCTCCATACATGTACCTAAATTTGTCATAACGGTGTGAACATCAATTGTGGGGCTTTATCAGAGCATTTGACTCTTCATGAAACAGCTATGGGCAGCAAGTGCTATCCTGCCGCTACGATCGCACATCCGTTGAATATCAGCAACGCAACAGAATCGAAGCCTTTTATTACAGAACATGTCAAGGTTGGTTGAGTTTGCTTATAAAGATATATATCGCTCGCAAATATTCGGCGCATCCATGAATGAAAAGAACACGTTACACACGCTGGGATAAATAAAGAGCTACGTTCTATGCGCGTTGAGCCCGGTTGCACGCGCAAAATAGTTTATGCTTCTTTTTTTTTAAGGTAACGACATAAATTTCCCGTCATACCAGCAAGATTATAGGTACGACATGCAAAGCCGAGGGAACGAGTGACCGAAATCAATGTCCTATGCCTCTACAAACCAAGCTCACTGCGACAGACGCCCTACGCTTCTCAATGCAATATACACTCAATACCACAAAGAACAAAAAATGGCTCGCTTCCATGCAGGCCAAGCACTGACTACCAAGAGGGAAAAGAAAAACGAGCAGGGAGCGGCTTGGGAGGCGGTTGGCTTGTGGATTCTCGGCGCGCTAATACGCAAGCTTTTTTTCCTGCATGCTCACTACACATTGATAACAAAATGAAACTAACTTCCCTATTTGATTAGATACACCCCAACCCTAATTTTATCTTCGAAGCTCTACGTATATCTTCTTATTGCAGTGTTGCTACCCGCCAGTTCATTAGAAACCAACTTTGGCACGAAAACTGCTTCACAAGATACCAGAAATTGGAAAACAATAAATTCACGTCGTTTTGAATTCTTTTCATTTCACTGTGGATTTACTTTATGAATTGATAACTCACTTTGTAAGCTACGGATCACAGCTTACAGTGTCCGTATGCAGGTCCTCATAGACCAAAGCAGTTTTGTTGAACAAGTCCTGTGTTAACAACTTGAGATATTTGGTTTGCTTCCAGTTGCATAAATCCCACATATTCTGCAATACTATGCTCACAGAGTTGTAAGTCTTGCCCTTGGGTGTAAAATCAGCCTGATACTTGTTTTTGTGGATGACTAGTAGGAATGAAAGGGATCATGACAAGAAAGAAGGCATGTACCACATTCATGTTTGCTAAACCTCAGTCAATCAATGTAATAGCTTAAAAAAATGTGGCAATCACTTGATTCCGACATCAATACATGTAAAGTGCGGCACCACTGAAGTAATTGTGATAGCGAAACGCCAAAGAACTTGCAAAAAAGACTAACGGTCATGATGACCGCATACATGTGCTGCCTCATGCGGCAATTTTCCAATTTCCATAAAAAATGTTCAAAATGTTCTGATAGCGCCCACGCAACGGTCCTTACATAGGCACGATATTTCAATGCTCATGAATACTGTAACCATGCTAAGCCTAATTGAGGATTCATTCATGTGTGCCTCATTTAGTTATACAGAAAGACTATTGAAAGTGTATGTAATGTACTTCACCTTCAGAGACCGCTCGAATTAAAAAAAATGCTTGTTTGGGGATTTTATTTTCTGACGACAATGTTCTGTGGTTTTTCAGTGTATTGATTCTGAAAACACATTGTACCTGCCAGCGACGGTGTGCTTTATTTTATTCCAAGATCGTTATTTACTATAAAAACTACCCTGGTTTTGGGGAAATTCACATAAGCATGCCGGAGCGTTTTTGCATAGTGTTTTTAGAGCCCTGGCAGTGCTTTGAGAAAACATTCATTGAATGTTTCTTGTTGTACTAAGATTAAGCTCTGGTGGCGAATGGTCAAGTCTGTACGGAAGCGGAAGAAACCTGCTCCATTCTCGCTGAAAAGTACTATTAAAGATGTACAAAAAGGCAACATAGCTGGGACACAACTAAGTACCTGGAAAGTATTACCGCTCGCAAAAAAAGGAATAGATGAGCTTACCAAAGTAGGCATATATGTCAACGACTGGCGCCTTTTCTACCGTCCCCACGAAGAAAGAAGTATCACTGCAAATGGCACAGTGTTATGCGATCAGCTTTATTCAAAAATGATTCTACTTGCTTGTTGTATAAATCAGCCTGAAAAGCTAAATTTAACGAAGAAAACGTTCGAGCGGCTTCAGATCACAGTAATACACCCAAGATTTTAATAATGCATCTTAATTCTTGGAAGAGCTTGAGTGCGCTGTCTAGGAAAACTAAGGGCATTTGTCATATCCGTACACAAACACTTCGCGATATCAAGTTCTACCCTGGTGGCTCCGCACCTAAACGAAATTCAAAGGGTTCTTTATTAACTAAGACAAGGGGAAAGGGATAGCCAGATTATTTTCCTTCGCAGTTTATTGCATTCTTGCGCCGTCACCTCCCGTCCGGTGCCATCTTCCTGTGAAACGTTTATGCACCTAACTTCATTTTTCCACTACCTGAAAAAAATTACAATATCCCGAAACGTTGAATTAAAAAAAGCAAAGCAGTAGAAACGCAGACAGAGAGCAGAGACGTGCAAATCTTCCAAAAGAGGCGGCTCCTCAATTACTTTTGCACTGCGTCCTGACCAGCCACCTCAGACGATGCTACGATATGTTGTAATGACGTCATCAAGTGACGTTCCATCACGTGACGTCACTGCCTTCACTCACTGTGACAAGTTACGATCTCAAGATGGCGTAATATGGGGACGTCAGCACGTGATGGTGATTTTTAACACGAACGTGTTTTATGCAGGGGTCCACCACGCCTGCACTGACTTTTTTCCGTCACGAATATGGTGTTGCTAATATATACTACATGCCAGATCTTTAAGAAAAATAAACTAAACAAGTTCAAGGGCTGGGCGTCAAGCCTCGAGTTCTCAGCGTTCAACCACTAGACCACGTACGTTGTCGAGCTTTCTAATGGTGAACCATTTATATAAACCATAAATCATTGGCTGTTGGACATCAGAGCTCAGCATCTTTAGCACAATTTACTCATCAGTAGTGAGATGGCGCGAGGGGCACGCGTCGGGCGCGCCCTAAAGTTCGCCACCCCGCGCGTTGCAATACGCGCACGTCTCCGCAGGGCGTTGATTGTGCTCATGCATTTATATCGCTGTTCGGCTGGTTCAGCCACTTCGTACCTTCACTGCTTCCCCCGCCAGTTTGCTTCCAAGTGAGAGTGCTTAAGGAGAGCACGAAGATCACTGCGTTTGCTGTCTCGGCCAGCTTTATACGGAGGGGGCAAGCTGCTCGAACACGTAGAAGTAAGACAGCTCGCACTCGTCCTGAACTTCTGCGATGGTTTTCTGCGTCTTTCTGTTTGAGCACCGTGGCTCAAGTGCCGAGATGTGACAGTTGTTGGTCCGCACTCAGCTTGTGTTTGCTCTGTTCTCGCGAATTTTCTGTTTGGGAAGCGCGCTGCAAGTTTCAAGCTGCTTGCCGTTCTTTCCGTGACATAAAATTTGTTTTTGTAGCATTCACTCCTCGTCCTTTGAGATAAAACCACGAAAAATAAAGTCTCAACTTCCTCTGTGAAGACACGTTTCCTATTTATGTACCGATTCGACGATGAAGGTGTCAGCCACATTTTGAGCACCGTTGTTGTTGATTTTACCGACTGCAGAAGCCAACGGGGGTTTCGGGTTTATCTTTGCGTTTGATAAGGTAGCTCAGGCTTCCACCTTAATTACTGTGACTAGCACTCACATAACAAAACATCGTTTCAAGGCACTCTGTCCCATGATTCGTTGCACAGGTTGGTGCTTCATACTATTTGATCGCAGATACCACTGTTAGCAGGCCAATATAGTAGTTCTTGATTTTCAAATGCGAACTTGTATAGAGAAAGTCTTCAAGAAGTTACGTTTTGTTAAACAATTCATTTACCTGTGTGTACACCTTAATTTGATATCAATTTAGTACATTGAGCAGGACCAACACATGACAAACTGTTCTTTAAGACAAGATATGAACATGACAAGTTGCACGGGAAAATAGGTGGCTGCAACGATGTGAGCCGAGGAAAAAAATATTTACTCAAGCTATCCTATTGATAACATGTTGTACAAATTCTGTTGTGCTTCGTGTTATATCACGTATGGTTCTAATGTTGAACACAGTACATATATTATTTGTACGTCTCGCTGACACATTAGAACAATGTATGTGTACCTCTCATCATTATGAATATTCTTTTAAGAGTTAAGAAATTACCGGCAGATCGTGATGCATGATTGCGTTTTTGCCCATAGTTTTCAGCATTTGCCATTTCTAAAATAAAGTTTTTTTCATTCCCTTCTATTCTGATACTAAAAAAATGCTTTTAGAAGCGAAGCCTCCGAAGGGTCGAGCTATGTCTGTCGTCGTCACTCGATGACAGTGAAGCTGATAAAGATCAAGAAAAGCGCATTCCAAACAATACAATCTCTTCATACCATACGCCCCTCAAGGCGCGTGGCAGCGAAGAAAAACAAAGTGGCAACAGAGTTTCGCATTGAGCCGTTCATCGGTTGAGTCACAAGGGAAGGTAAAGAAGAACAAGAGCTTGCGTGGATGAGCACTCGGTGGTTTCGTCTAAGGGTCAGGCGGATATAAATAATAAAGGATGTTAGATAAAAACAGCTTGTTTTGCTAGCTCAGATGATGTCGACAATTTCTCAAGGATGTGACCGGAAGGGAGGGGAAACTCCGCCTTGGCCGGCATCTCTTCTACCTGATCAAATCTCAATTGAAGCGTTATTTCGTGGTGGTGTAAACAGTAGTCCTGTATATATAGTGCCCCTGCACGGAGGATCTATTCGGCTTACCAACCCAAAAGCGGTGCAAGCTGAGCTCCAGTCGGCCACGCGCCATTGCCTTCACAATACTGATGTTCGGCAGTTTGGCAAAGGTGTGATAATTTGTAGATCGCCTGATTAATCTTGTGTGCATAATCTTCTAAAATGCTCGACATTTGGATTGATGAAAGTGAATTCTTTCATCCCGCCACGCCCGCCATGCACCAAGGGGATCGCTCGCGGCGTAAATAGTAGCTTAACCCCAGAAGAGACACTCGAGAAACTTTCCGCCGCTGGTGCGACAGCTATATGCTGGTGCAACAGAACAGTCGATAAATAACGGGTCCCCACTGAGTTGCTGATGGCCACAATTGCCGATATGTCATGCCCTTCGGAAATAAAAGTGTTACCTTTGATTTTAGAATAGACCCGCTTGCCTCACGTCCGTTACAATGTCGTAACTGCTGGCGCAACGGCCATAGTATGGAAGTTGCAAAACTGCTTTGCGTTGTTATTATTGTGGTGAAGGTCAGTCCCCGGACGACTGCTCTGCTCAAGTCCTCAAGTGCTGCGTGTGTGGAGGTACACGCAAGGATGATAACCTTACATGCCCAGCTAGAAACAAAGAAATACAAGTCTTAGATATAATCGACCAAAGGCGATGCTCAAGCAGGCAGGCCATTTCAGCGCTAAAAGAAAGAGTACTTGGTTATGCTAATGTAACTGCATGTCACTAGGCAATGATTGAGCGAATATTTCGCAAGTGATCGCAGAATTGGTAGAAAAAGCTAGGTGGAAGCTGATGAAACGTGTCGTAGAGGTTGTGTCTGAAAGCTTTATAGGGTTAGAAGTGTCACAAATGGGGCTACCTCCACAAGTGGGTAGTGTCTGCCATTGGTCACAGCCAAGGAAATGTTTCCTCACAAGTAGACGATGTTCAGACAATTCTCTCGAATTACTGTCTTAGTGGCAGCTTGTCTGCGAAGAGTGGTAGCTCTTCAGACTCCCAAATCTACCATGCAGATTCACAGGAATGTGGAAGCATGGATGTTGACCTATGCGCACAGAGACGAAAAGGGCCTTCGCTAAAGGTTTCCGATACCTGTACCAACTAGAAATCAAAGAAAGTTCACCGAGGCCAAAGGAAGAGCTAACATTTTGAAGGAGGCTATAGCCTCTAGGGTGCTTTTGCCACCGGAAGATAGATGAGAGTGCTGCAGTGAAACTGTCGATCCGTATTTGCTGCTTGTACTGATCTCATAGTTGTAATTTCTCAAGGTCACCCAGATGGTATTATATTAGAAGAAACTCGCTTATCTCCAGATAAAGTCTTTAGTCTGCGTCATCACCGACCATTTAGGTTAGATCATACATTCAGAGGAGGTGGTTTACTCACTCTTCTGTCTAATTAATTCTGCCATAAAGCAAGGCCATTCTTTCAGCAAATGTCTGCAGAAATTGAAATATGAGCAGTAGAAGTAGCTCTTCTAGGACGTCACAAGTTTTCTCCGGTTAATGCATATTTTCCTTTGGGTGTGCTAAATAATCAGTTATTAGATTCAGTTCTTTTAAACTGTAGAAAAAACATTGTGCTAGCGGGAGATTTCAACTCTCATCATATATCGTGGGGATTTAGAGCGGATCAGATTAAAAAACGTCTATGAAACTGGATGACATTGCACAATTTCACCTGTCACAACACTGGATCATTAAAATTTTGAGGGGGGCAGTCCTGTTCGGTGATATATCTTACGTTTTCGGGTCCAGGACTTTTGATGTTGTCCTGAGAGACTGCTGACACTGGTTAAATTAGCGACTACATATTCGTGATATTTAAGGTCTACGGGTCACAGTATATTGCACAGCGTCTCGTTCGTTCATTTATTGACCACAATAGGTTTAAAATGATTTTGCGCGTAATTTTTACATCTTTGGCTGAAAATTCGAGTAACGCAGGTAATGTTTGTAATAATCTTGACTCTGCTCGTAAGAGGTCGGAGTTCAAGATAAACAAAAGGAAAGACCCTAGAGGTAATATTTAGTGGAATGACGACTCCTCGAGGGACTACAAAAGCCGGAGAGCAGCGTGCAAGCAACTCATGCATATTTAGTCTCCTAGTAACTGGAACAACTACAAGTTTATTACAGTGAGTTTCGAGCGTACTGTAAAAGACGAATATAACAATCGTCATTTCAAGTTTCTTTCAAAATCATACAATAAGAGCACATTGTTCTGGTATCTCAGATCTATCAAATTAATTCCACGTCCCTTAAATGCACAATCAAAAGTTCATACTACTCAAGAAATAGAAGATTCAATCGCCAGGCGTTTATCGGCTAGAATTTCCACCGGCATTCATTCACTTCTTGTAACGCAAAAGACTCTCGAAAATACTTGAGATATATAAATGTCGGCCCTCTCGTCAGTTGTAGCACGTTTACTAGCGGCAGCACCAGGCCCTGATGGTATCACTATGAATAGGCTGAAAATATTCTTGGATGTTGCTCCGAATGTGTTATTGGATACCGTAAATTATTATATAAAACACTCTTGAATTCCTCCTGTGTGGAAAGTAGCTAAAGTGATACCCCTGCTTAAAGTTAAAAACAAGGAACTTACTCTAGACAACATTCGACCAGTTACGTTTGCATCCAATTTTGTAAAAATGATTGAGAGAATATTACATGCTCAGATAACTAAATTTTTTATTTTCAATAAAATATCAAGTTTCTGTCACATTGGCTTTAGAACAGTATTGTCTATCAGGTGTGCTCACGTTGATTTGGAGAGCAGAGTCCCGCTAGCATGGCGACATAAACAGTGTGTATCAATACTTACACTAGATATCTCTAAACCCTACGATAGTGTCGAATACTCAATTTTACCGAGAAGGATGAAAGAGATCGGCATGCTAGAGTTTTTTATTGCGTGGACGACTGAGTTCTTGCTGGACAGGGAGTTTTACTCTGTAAAGGGTGGGATATCAACAGAGAAATTCAGACAGACACGAGGTATTCCCCAAGGAGCTGTTTTCTTCCCGCTACTCTTTAATATTTTCCTTAGCTCCGATTCTCGTCATCAAAGAGTGAACAGGTATGTTTACGTAAAAAACATAGCATTCTTTGCACTATGGATGACATACAATCACTTTATGCCTTTTAACGATGACGCTTATTTGCCTTGAAAGCTTGGCTAGACAGCATTTGTTTAACTCCTATTGTACAGAAATGTGCAGTGCAAGCGTTTTCCGCACAAGACAATATAAATATATCACTTTCATTCCACCAAGCAGATATTCCCCAAATGCAAACACTCAAGTACCTAGGAATCATCTATGATGAAAACCTCTACTGGAGGATGCATATTGAGCATTTAGTGACCAAAGCGTCACGTGCGTTAGGCCTACTCAGAAGGATTAGTAAAAGGCGATGGGGTATGCGGACAGAAGCCTTAATACTGATTTACCGGGTGTACATACGCTCTATACTGGAGTTTGGATGTGCCTTATTTTCTGCCGTACCAGCATGGAAGATACGTCCGTTAGTTCTAGTTGAGCGCCAAGCACGTCGCTGGTGCCCAGGGTTACCCAAATTTGTAGCAAACTCTGTTCTACATAAGTAATCACGAATTCCTTCTTTATCGGTTAGAATCAAATTATAAACATTTCAAACATTCTTACGAATCTATAACTCGCCGATATGACGAGAAGAATATATATTTATCAGTAACCCAGCTCTGTTTTTTTGATAAAACATGGCCTCGCTTTCATACTCCTCAGGCAATCGTTACCCAGAAGCTGTTGGACCCATTGCAGATAAGGCTTAATGATATCGTGCCTATGAGTGGCAGGTTCAGTGAATTAGCCATATCTTATGACGATATAATTTCAAGCAATGCAAAATTTGTACCTAGTAATCTTATCAATGGTATTTTTCAAGAGCACCCAAATCAAATTGGTTCTACGGTTGTGATAGCAACTGATGCTTCGTAGTGTGACGAAAAGACCGGGGTGGGAATTTTTTGCCACACAGCTGGACTGGTCGTTTTCTGTTAGGCTTCCTGATAACACCAAAATATTTTCAGCTCAGCTCTTAGCTTTTATATTAGGCCTACGTAAAATTCCTTTAACTATTGCTGCTGTGGCTATAGTTACAGATTTATTGTCGTTGTAATCGGCACTAACTGGTTCAACAGACTCGGATATTTTTAGATTATTGCTGTTACTTGTTCCTCATCATTTGCGAAACCTGTGATGAATTTGGGTGCCGGGACACAAAGTAATTGTACTCAATGAAGTTACGGACGCTCTGGCGAAAGCTTCTCTGACAGGTCCAGTTCTCTCTCTCCTTTATGTTACGGTGTTTGTTGCTGCAGCACGGTTTAGAAAGTATGCATTGTCTGTTTATTCAAATTCTCAATTATTCACGGAACTTTTTGCACCTACAGTTTCCTTGGAGCAGGAAATTGTGCGCAGCAATACGAGCTGTAGTTGCAATAACCAGAATCCGTTGTAGAATTTCAAATCTCAATTTTTACATGCACAGAGCGGGTTTGGCGGTCTCTCCTTATTGCTCATTTTGCTACGAACTCCAAACTATCGAACGCTTTTTGTTAAGCTGCCAACGTTTTTCCTTAAACAGAAAACGTACCGAAATTTTATTGCGGCATTGTGGTCTACCGGTTACGTCAGCCGTTCCACTATCATTTGGGGCCTTTGCGCTGGGGCACTTGGAGAGCAATATTTTCAAAGCAGTCGAAAATTTATATGCGAGTCGAATCAATTTGGTAGGTGTATCAACTGCCAATAATTCTTTATTCAGCCTTCCTAGTCAGAACATCTTCAGTCACTGGGAGGTTACACAAAATAGTGTGACTTAAAATTACAATTATTTATAATTGACTTTGCATTAAAAACCATCTCAATATTATTTTAGCTCTTGCTAAATAATAATAAAAAATCAGTATGATCCGCCCAACTCATGGGTGATCCCCCAGAGTGTGTAGGTGACAATGATCCAAAGAGCATCATCATCATCATAAAATCTATTTCTGCCGCCACAGCACAGGATGCTATAGTTACCCACTATGCGTCATGACGATGTCGTAGACGAGGAGGGCTCACTAAACTGAATAGACCCGAATACGGCAAGAACGTGCGCGGAAAGCAGCTGCCAAACGCCTGTATCAGCATTAAGAAATCGGGGGAGCCATTTCCTAGACCAATATTTCAGGGACAGCTGCAAGGTTTACGACCACTTGTGGTTCGACAATAATTTGGCAAAGATTACAAGCATCAAGAAGCAACATTGAAGCCAACGTCATTACTGTGCTGCCACAAGAGTTTGCAGCCGGTTATAACAGTGTATACTTGGTTTCTTCAATGTGCGAAATTCATTGGTGGCAGGCGAAGTTCCCACAGTGGTGGTGGTGGTGGTGGTGGTGTTGCAGCAGGTGGAGTTAGCCTGGCCTGCATGGTCGGCAATCGTTCCGCCTGAGCATTTCCTGAATTTGGAAAATGTCACCACGTGTCAGGCAGCCCAGTGTCTCGCAGGAAGACTAACAAATTCGTTGCACGTTCCTCCTAGTTGCCGCGGGTCCTTCAGATAAGATGACGTCATCAACTCTCCGGTGCCTATGACAACCTTTTCGCAAGGTGCGGATCATCGCTGCTCTTTGCACATCAAACTGTGGGCAAAGCCAAATGAAATTTTCAATATCCCCGATGTCACCACAGAAGGCACAGAACGCGGAATCGTATCTCCCAGTCTTGAATGACCAGGCCGGGGTGTATGGCGAGCCGGTTCTTATGCGGTACAACAGCGTCGCTTCTTCACGAGAAAGTCCATGAATTACACATGCTTGGTGTGAAAACTTGTAGATCGCCTTGAAGGCTTTGCGAAAATTGCGATCCTTTCCTGCACGAAATGTTGTAGTGCTGACGGACTCCATATCGGCGCTACAAAGACTGCATCGTGGCCTACCTCAAGAAAAGTTCACAAGGCAATCTCTGGCACTAATCAAACACCTAAATGGCAAGAGTTTTAATATAAAGTTCCAGTGGATCCCATCCCACGTTGGCATTGAGGGCAATAAAAAGGCGGATGTGCTTGCATGCGAAGCACGTACATCGTTTTGAAAATTAGGAACTCCCAAGACTTACCAGAACAACAAAGATGTGATACGCAATCAGTTCAAGGCGATCTACAAGTTTCCCGCAGTGAGCGTTACGTACGGCTGCTGGTACCCACCCAAACTTAAACAATTGCTCGCAGACGTACGCAGACAGCAGGCTACCCTGAACGCAATAGCTAGGGATGACGTCTCCAGGGCGACATGTATAGACCTAGTCATTGCGAACGTCAGATTACACCCCAGCCGAGAACCATCTTTTACATCTGTGTAAAAGAGTATGTCTACTTAGGGCAGGCAACAACTGCGGAGCCAAACCACGAGATTGAAGTAACTAGAAAAATAAGAATGGGGTGAAGCACATTTGGCAAGCACTCTCATATCATGACAGGTAGGTTGCCACTATTACTCAAGAGGAAGGTATATAACAGCTGCGTCTTGCCGTTACTTATCTATGGAGCAGAAACCTGGAGACTTACAAAGTGGGTTCAGCTTAAATTGAGGATGACGCAGTGAGCAATGGAATGGAAAATGGTAGGTGTAACAATAAGAGACAAAAAGAGAGCAAAGTGAATTAGGGAACGAACGAAGAATATCATATTTGAAATCAAAAAGAGGAAACGGACATGGGCCGGGCATGTAGCGCGTAGACAGGATAACCACTGGTCATTAAGGGTAACTAACTGGTTTCCCAGACAAGGCAAGTGGTTAAGGGGGAGACAGAAGGTGAGGTGGGCCGACGAGATTAAGAAGTTTGCGGGTATATATTGGCCGCTGGAAACACAAGACCGAGTTGACTGGCAGCACATGTGAGAGGCCTTTGTCCTGCAGTGGACGTAGTCAGGCTGCTGCTGCTGCTGCTGCTGCTGATGATGATGATGACGACGATGATGATGATGATGAACCATTTGCTCTGCATTGCACTGATCACAAGGCAGCCTTAATGAAGGGAAAATGAAGGCTGCACCTCAATATCATATACGGCCAGTAAGAGGACATATCATATATTGTGCACGCATGCTGTCACGAATTTTTATGTTCCAGTGGGTAACGTGCGGGGGATATGCGGCTATTGCGATGATTCTCCGCCGCATCGCCCACTTATCATGATTCACTTTGTGAATAAACTTTGATTTTTTTACTGCGATTGCGGTATTCGACAAACTTATTCAATCTTCAGGGACCGTCACTCAAGATGCTCAGAAAAGTACCCTGTTGAATCTTGTGAAGCAGAGCGTACATTTCGAGCAGCCAAAACTTAGTTTCGAGCAGCACTAACATCCTGTAGGTAAACTAATGTAATGCGGCCACAGTTTGATAATAAAATCTAACGTATGATTGAAGGGCAGCTTTAGGCCCTTCAATGTGTTGATAATATTTTCTCCGGTTGAAAGCTTGTCACATGTTATACGGCAGATATTTCTAAAGCGGACTTTATGCAGAAATTTTTCTCACACCGCAAAAAAACTTATGAAAATAAACAGTATTAGCAGTTAAGGACATGTGAAAAATGCTTACCGATGGTTCCAAGGTCCAAGCGTCACTGGTGTTCGCTTGAAAAGAAAAAAGTATTTATGTAAGTATTGGTTCTCAGTGAGTTAGCATCGATTGTAACGTTGGCCCGACATTTAAATGTAATAGTCTGAAGAAAACAATTATTGAAACATTGTAGCGCATTGTGGCTGTGAATAAAATTCCAACTGAGGGAAGTTATCGGTGTTATTCATGTGTTATCGGCATTCGCGCGGAGCTGAAGGACTTATGCATAAAGTTTCGTCGCATGAAATACTTTTCACGTATTCTGCGGTGGTGTTGTGGTTATGGTGCTCCGGACAAGTAGTCATTGGTTCGATGCCAGCTGCTGTGGTCGTATTTCAATTGCGAGCAAGCGTTACAGGCCCGTGAATTGTGCTATACAAGCGCATGTCACAGAGCATGAGAGGGTAAAAAATTTGTAGTATTAAAGGTTGGAGTTTAACGTCTCAAAACCACCACATGATTAAGTGGAAACTTTCAGAGAACTCAACCGCTAACAGGACAAAACAAAAAAATCTCGTTGTTTGTGTGACACTAAATTAGTCTAAAAAGACGAGATCAGAGTTTCCTATATATCTCGCATGACTCTCAACACTTTCCCTACCAAAAATGTTCTTTCGGACGTCCTGGGACTGGAATTCCTGGGACTGGAACAACGCTCCTAAAGTTGTCGGCTGTAAAGTCTCTCCAATTAAGCTTGTTAGCATGTTGCACGTTGTCATTGCTGATATTTCGGGCTCACCCTTCAAGTTGTGTCCTAATGAGAGCTTTGAACTTGACTAAATACATTTCTATTCCAATAAACCATTGACCTGACCCATGTTCCTAGCTTTCAACTATTGATCTCAGACTATATACACCACTAAATGGTTTACGAAATGCATACCTTTTTCTCATCCAAAAGAACTTCAGTGGTCATATCAAAATAAATTTTAATAAACGCATCAGTCAGCTTAGAAAATCAGCATATAATTCTGTTAACAAAGTAGCTTTTTTCATAAAATACTGATTTTGAAAACGATCCTCCTATGATTATCTTACGTAAGACATGCTCTCACTTGAAATATTGAGACGGGCAGAAATATAGAGGCAGATATATTAACACTGTAAATGACGAGCTCACCAACACTTTTAGCAAAATATAGCCTATAAGCTCATGTGAAGTCGTTTTCATCGGTAAGCTGAAGCCTGCTCTCATTTATGGTGCTCCCTTGTTGTATGATTCATCAGCACTGGACTCGTATCCTATCCTGCGTTTCCTACGAGATTTACAAGGACGTCTTCCCAAAAGACCTGTGCTCGGAATTTGGGGGGACATGCACACAATAACATAACCTCAGATTGTGAGAAGCCATAGACTCAACCTTCATCTTGAAAGTGTGGTAGATGCTTCTATGCGGCCCCGCTCCCACTGATCTTGTCATGGCTTTTCAGTGAGCCCACGATGTAGCTAGAAAGCTCAGCTTACCAGACTATAGTTGGAATGAGCCGAGGGTGTGCCCCAGTGGCGTTCCACAGGACGCAATGAAGGCATTTTTTATTCGAATCATATTTGTAAATTGATCACCAAATCACAGTTGTCAATATGAATACCGATAAAACTGGGTGCTCAGCTAACGCGTCCGCTCACCTATTTACAATTTAACGAGTCCACAGCCTAATGAACTGAGAGTAGATCCGCTGTGGTAGAATAGTGGCAGGGTGCTTGGCTGCTCACCCAAAGGTCGTGGGTTCGATTCCGAGGAGGAGTGAGGAGTGTTCGCTCTTCAATGAAGGTGAAATGGCAGAGGCTTACGTACTGTGTGATGCCAGTGCACGTTAAACACCTCCAGATGGCCAAAAATTTCGGAGCCTTTCACTACATCGTCTCTAATGATGATAGCGTGATCTCGGAACGCAAAACCTCAATTATTACAGCAAAAGCTGTTAACCACTCGGAGAAACAAAGAGCTGTTTGGAATCAGAGTCATGAGTGGTCTCCTTTGGCTGTTCTATCAGTGATGTCGTTCTCAGCGTCGTACCGAAGCAAGCATGCAAGTGACTGCGGTGTGACGTGACGTCATTCATCCTACCACAGAAGGGGCGTCGAGCAGGCGCGCATGCAATTCTTTTGAAGTAAGCACATGGGCAAGCCACTGACAACTATAAAAAATGCCGAAAGTACAAACTTGAAAGAGTTAGTACTGGCTGGGCGAATACTGCAGTAAGGACAGAAAAACGGCCCCAGTAGGCCGTGTGCCAACAGCAGATGCGTGCCAATTACCTGGTAGCCTTCCAAGCCACGCTAACTCGTGAACGGGAGTGTAAGTACCGGTAGCAGACAGATCCTGAAAATCGCATCACCGAGTAAACTCGCGATGTCAAACGCTTGCAACAATGAAGCGCTGAACAAGTGCCCTTGCGAAAACGACAGCACAAACGTTGCGACTGCTAGAGCGTGTTCGTCGAAGTAAACGCCAACTTTTTGCGGAAGTTTTCCCGGCGGCACCTTGGCTTTGACTGCAACATCGGAGACCACCTGTGGTTCGAGAACAACCACTGTGATTAAGACATTGCGAAATGCATTTACCGCTTATTATACTACTCCATGACCATGGTCATTCGCGCTCCACCATGGTGGTCTAGAGGCTGAGGTACTCGGCTGCTGACCCGCAGGCTACGGTATCGAATCGTGGCTGCAGCGGCTGCACTTTTCATGGAGATGAAAGTGCTGTAGATCCATGTGCTCAGATTTGGGTGCATGTTAAAGAACACCAGATGATCAAAATTTCCTAAGCCCTTCACTATTGCGTCTCTCATAATATATGGTGGTTTTGGGACGTTAAACCCCACATATCGATCAATCAATCGTGTTTATGCGAAGATCAATGTGCAACATGTAAAATAAAAAAATGGCAGAACTCACGTACAGTGGAAATCTATCAGTCACGTTAATATCAGTACTACGCTACGAGAGGTGGAGGTAAATGATGCCATACATGACTTCCGTGTCATGATTATCTTGCTTGTCTGTGTGGCTTACCTTTGTCATTTACTTACTTCACGTGATACCAAATTAACTATATGTGGAGCTAGCGAAATGACCGTGAGCATGCTATGAGTGTGACGTGTTGTCATGTATTTACACAACAAACGTCTCAGGATTATCATGTTTGCACAAGTCCTATATTTCGTCATTCATTGACGTCACGTAACACCAAACTAGTTATATGTGGAGCTAGCAAAACGGCCGTGAGCGCATCATGGATGTCCCAATATACTCCAATGTAGCGTTGACACGCGCGCACGCTGGGCACAGCGACATTACGTTCGCAAAACGCGAGCACTCTATAATCTGAAGCCAGGCGCGACGAGCGTCCGTCAGGGCGGCTCAACGGCAACCGGTGCGAAATGCTACATGCTGCATTTCGCGCCGATGCGTTACCCAGACAGCACTGCGTTTGACTCTGTTCGTGACAGAGGAACGCTGGGCGCGCTGAAACGTGCATGCGTCAAAGCAACGCAGTGCGGCTCGCGCCAGCGAGTATATGGCAGGACTGGCGCCAGGCGTGGCAATGCCGTCGTGACGCGAATCAAACGCGAGCGCGCACGCGTGCCGCGTCACGTCGAAATGTACTGGCGTCTTGACTGTGGCATCTAGTCATGTTCTCACATGACATGCATTTCATGATTATCATGTTTGCACCAGTCACAGTCATGTTTGCACCAGGACCTTCGTGATCCACTGACGTCACGTAATACCAAACTTGGCATATGTGAAGCTGTAGACACGCCCGTGAGCGCATCATGTGTGTGGCATGTGGTCATGTTATTACATGACACGCATGTCATGATTATCATGTTCGGACATGTCATTTACCTATGTTGTCCGTTCGCGTCGCGTATTACCAAGTTTTGTACGTGTGAACCTAGCAAAACGCCCGCGAGCGCATCATGAGCGTAATATCTAGTTATGTTGTTACATAATACACTTCTCATGTTATAATTATTCAACCAGCATCATACTTTCGCCATCCATTAACGTACCGTAATACCGAATTTGGTAAACGTCAAGCTACTGAAAAGACCGCCTACGCTTCATGAGCGTGACATGTAGTCAAGTTGTTACATGACCCAGTATCTCATGTTTATCATGTTTGCACCAGCCACATACCTTCATCATTCGTTCGCGTACCGTAATACCGAATTTGGTATATGTGACGTTAGCAAAATGGCCGCGAGTGCATCATGAGCGTGGCATGTAGTGAAGTTGTTACATGACACGCATGTCCAGATTTTATTGTTAGGGTCTGTCGCTTGTGTTCGCAATGCAATTATGTCATACCATACCAGTGCTATGTAACATGCTATGTAAGCGTAACATGCTATGTAAACGAAACCACAGCAAGAGCTGGAGGATCATGAAATGTAAATCACGGCATTTGAGACATACATGTCATATTTTTCATGTTATGATTAGTCAAATATGTTCTTCATACAGTCACCTTATCTTGTACCAAGTTTGTTATCCATACCATTATCGAAACGGCCAGGAGAGCTAAACGTCGTGGGCGGCTAGATAAATAGATAGATAGATAGATAGATAGGTAGCTTAGATAGTTAGATAGATAGATAGATAGATTAGATAGTTAGATAGATAGATAAATAGATAGATAGATAGATAGATAGATAGATAGATAGATAGATAGACAAGCTCAAAGTCGCCGAAGTTCGCCAAGAAAGACTTCGCACTTAAAAACTGCGGTAAACCGTAGCTAGGCATGTGTCTACCCTAATTAAAAAATGAACAAGTAACCAACAATTCTGAAAAGCTTCAGTGCAGCGTTGGGTAGAACCCACTGCTAAAACCTTGGGCCAGACTCACAGAACTCACTTGCGAAAAAATTTTTGCGCAAGCTACATTTTGTTGCGTAAGTCGATTCAAGAAATGAAAAAGTAACTTCGTAAGAAGCCGTAGTTGTCATGTCGATGGATGGATGGATTGATAAGGCTGTACCATTTAGATCGGGCGGTGTCTCACGCCACCAAGACGTAATATTTAGTGAACCAAAAAATAGATTTATTTTTTTTCTTTAAATAGTTAGTTTGAGGACTCGTACTTTGCAGTGAAGGGTTTAATTTTTACTCCGGCCTTGACTTAGCCACCAATCAAATAACCTCCTTCTTGGTAATTTTACTTGCTTAAAGTCTATTTTGCCCTCCCTGTCCGTAAACCCCAGTGCTTTGAAAAACTCTTCGCCATCAGCCTGAACTATAGGTTGAAGCCTTTTACAGAACAGTATCAAGTGTTCGGCAGTTTCATGTTCTTCTCCACACGCACTACATACCGTGTCTAGCCCTTCGTATTTGGCCCGATATGTCTTGGTTCGCAATACTCCCGTTCTGGCCTCAAATAGTAGATAATTACCCCGAGTATTATCCTAGATCCTTTGCTTGGCAATTTTGTGCTTAAGAGTGGGATAGATCACTAGTGCGGGCTTTTTATTCATGCCGATTCTCCAAATATCTGTCTCAGCTTCTTTTACCTTCTTTTTAACCGATAATGGCCCCGCCACGGTGGTCTAGTGGCTAAGGTACTCGGCTGCTGACCCGCAGGTCGCGGGTTCAATTCCCGGCTGCGGCGGCTGCATTTCCGATGGAAGCGGAAATGTTGTAGGCCCGTGTACTCAGATTTGGGTGCACGTTAAAGAACCCCAGGTGGTCAAAATTTCCGGAGCCCTCCACTACGGCGTCTCTCATAATCATATGGTGGTTTTGAGACGTTAAACCCCACAAATCAATCAATCATTTTTAACCGATAATGCTTTTTGGTTTGAACCCCTGCTGTTTTCTAAGAAGTTCCCAGTTAATTTACCGGTTAGCTTCCTCCATTTGGTCCCGACATTATTCATGTACAAGTAGCTGAATACCTTCCTAGCCAAACGCTCCTCCCCCATTTCGCTCAATCGCTTCTCAAATTAGATCTTGCTGCTAGCTTCCCTGCTCTTAAATTATGTCCAACCCATATCACATTGTACTCCCTGATCTAGTGTATTCGCGTAAGCCCTTAAGGCAAGCCCTACTACTTCACCTTGCTTAATTTTTATTTTGCTTTAACTTCTGATCTCATGCACAAGGCCGCATCGCCGAACACGAAACCACGAACCATGACCCCTTTCAATATTCCTCTCACAACGTCATGTCTATTGTAACTCCACAGTGCCCTGTTTTTCATCACTGCTGCATTCCTGTTATATTTAGTCGTCACGTATATTTCGTGTTCCCTTAGGTACTCGGCCTCATTGCTTATCCATGCGCCCAGATGTCTGTATTTAACTGTTATCTCTAGCGTGATTTCCTGTATTCTAAGCTGACTACCTTGATTATTATTAAAAACCATGACTGCTGAATTTTCCTTACTGAACTGAAAATCTAAACTATCTCCCTCATTACCGCTAGTTTCCATCAATCTCTTCAAATGTTTCTTATTGTCGTCCATTAGCGCTTCATCATATGCGTACATCAATGCTGGTAGTGCTTGTTCAATGAGCTTTCCGTGTTTGACGAAAGGGAGGTTGAAGCTCAGTCCACCTTTCTCTAATTTAGCCTCTAATCCTTGTAGGCACACCATGAATAACAAGAGGGACAAAGGACACCCCTGCCTAAGCCCGCGTTTTACCTCTGCAGGCTTGGATACCTTTTTTTCTATTTAGGTAACTGCCTTGTTTTCTTTAGAGGTATCCTTTAAAAGACTAGTGACTCTATCTTTCAACCATAGTGTATCCAATATTCTCAAGTCCTCTTGAACCGCGCTATCGAACGCTCCCTTGATATCCAAAAATGCTAGCCACAGGGGCCTGTGTACGTTTTCTGCTATTTCGATGTAATGCGTCGGTGAGAACAGATTGTCTTCCAACCTCCGGTGTTTCCGAAACCCATTCTGCAATTCCCCCAGCACCCCCTCATCCTCCATTCATGCTTGCAGTCTTTCCTTTATAATCTGCATCGCCAGCATGTAGACCACTGATGTCACTGTTATAGGACGGCAGTTGTTTAAGTCATCTTTGTCCCCCTTTCCTTTATCGATCATGCTCATCCTGCTAAGTTTCCATCCATCGGGGACTTCACCATCGATTGTTAGTTTGCTCACTGCCTCTCTCAAAGAGTGCTTAGCCTTCGGACCTAATGTCTTTATCAGCATAATTGGAATGCCATGTGGGCCTGTTGATGTACTACTAGGAACAACCTTCTCAGCCCTTTCCCACTCTCGTTGTGAAAATTAAGCCATTGCGCCACATGATTCATCCTTGTCTATTGTAGTGCTTAATGCACTTCTTTGTTGAAATATTTCTGTTACCCTTGTTCCTATATATTCAACCGCTTCGAGCCCTTCTAGCCTAGTACCTTGAGCTGTAGTTTTAAGCCTCTGCTCTAGGCTCATCTCATTTCTTAGGGAGTTTAGATGGATTCAAAATTTTGCAACTGCCTTTCAATCTTCGTTATGTACTTCTGCCAGCCACTGAGCCACTTTTCTTCTAATCTTTTTATTGACCAGAAGGAATGCAACCCTTCTACAGCTTAGAAAGATTTCCCACTTTCTTTCAAAATCATCTGCCGATTTACCCTGCTGCTTATCTTGTCTGTATTTCCTAGAGGCTTCCAGGCGTTTTGCTATGGCTCTCCTAACATCATCCCAAAAACTTTTAGCTTTGTTTCTTTTTTTCCGGGGTGACTTATCACGTGCCTTAGTAAGCCCTAGCTTGAACAGTCCACTTAAATTTGTGTATGTCCGCATTATTTTGTTATCCTCAGTGATTACTTTTTCGATTTGTTTAGTAGCTGTTTTTATTTGCCTTTCTGAACGGAAATTTTTCTGTAGTTGGTCATCTTGTCTCTTCACTTTTCCTGCTCTTCCAAAACTTACCTTGATACGTTTTTGATCGCTACCGGGACTTCTGTAGCCACCTTCATCTATGTGCATTCACCTGAGCTAATTATACATCCTATGTGACATCAGTGCGTAATCTATCGTCGACTGCAGCCTTCCTACCTCCCTTGTTATTTGCCCTCCACAATTCTCGGTACTGTTGCAAATGATAAAATCATGTCTATCACACATATCCATGACCATATTGCCTGCTCGGTAGGTATACCCATCTATATCTTCATGTGCGCATTCATATCTACTTGTAGTAGCCTTGCAGCGTCCGTTCTCAAGAGTGGTATGGGCGTGCGCTGGTCTTGGTCATGAGCCGATCGAGCAGCTTCATCTACGCGGTCATTGCCAACGATTCCGCAATGACTCGGCAACCACTGAAATACAATATCGTGACCTTCCGCGAGCGCTTCGTGGTAGTCGTGCCTTATCTGATATACTGATTGTTCATGTAGCCCGTGCTGCAGAACAAACCGTAGTGACTGTAAGGTTGACCTGGAGTCGCAAAAAATGGCCCATTGGTTAGGTTCCTGGTGAAGAATGTACTTTACTGCACCTTGAAGTGCTGCGAGCTCTGCTGCTGTCGACGTCGTGGTGTGAGAAAACTTGTACTGAAGCAACACATTTTCAGATGGAACAGCCACTGCTCCTGTGGAGCTGTTGGAATTAGTGGAGCCATCGGTGTAAACATGTATGCGGTCGAATTACCTTTCGTCCAACAGACACAAAGTCAGTTGCTTCAGGGCTAGCGTTGACATGCGTGCCTTCTTAAAGACTCCAGGAACTGATAAGCGCACGTCAGGTTGACGAAGACTCCATGGCGCAGATGCTGGATGCATGGCAAGTTTGAAGCCAGGCGGTAGTATGTCCTGATGTTTTGTCACGATACCGCAGTACGAAGAATGGGGCCGCCGAGCTGTCAAACACGTTAAATGATTTGACGGTAGCCGTGATAAATGCCGAATGTGCGCTCTCAGCGTCTCGACAATGATGTGCGTTGTGACCGGTTGTTCTTGTGCAATAACAATAGTTGACACTGTCGATGAGCATCTTGGAAGGCCAAGGCATGTCCGAAGTGCTTGGGCTTGTACGCCTTGCAGGCACTTGCTCGCCGTATATCTCTCCTACAATAGAATACGCAGGGTTTCTCCAACACGCACCTGTATTCGATCGACCCAAACTTGCAACTTCGTTTGCCATCCGGGTTCCCACGATGCGCTGAAACTTTACTGTGTCGCATGAGGTTGGGCGTGGCATTTACGAATTCGTACTCTCGTCTCCTTGGAATGGCGAGCACTTCGGCATGCAACATCTGCGCCTGCGAGGAAACGCTTGAGCACATTTATGTCATTGCCCAGCATACCAGACCAAACGACGTATTATGGAAGCCAAGCTCTGTCAGCTGGATTCACGGCCGCTTACAGAAGAGAAGATCCTGGGACCTTGGCCGACGGCTTCCCATACGCGCAAAGCCACGAAAGCCCTCTTGTACTTTTTAAGGAACACCAAACTTCACGACCGCTTGTGAAAGAACTGTGCGAAGCCGTGCTGTGTAGTTTCGAGCTGACTATTTATGCTTCTCTTTCTTACTCCTCTTCTTTTCTGTCTCTCTCGTTCTATTATTCCCCTTTTCCCCACCTCAAGTGTAGGGTAGCCAACCGAGTTAAGCTTGGTCAACCTCCCTGCCTTTCCTCTCTATCTCTCTCATATCTGCTAGTGTAATTGTCTCGCTCTCTCCTCCTAACTCCCTAATGTCCTTTATTATGCACTCTACCTTTGCCTGATTTCCCTCTCTGGCCTTTGCTCCCGTTCACACGTACACCGAACGAAAGAGTGTCATTTGCCCTGCCACTTCCCTTTTTAGACATAAATGTTACTTGCACTTCTGCTTGACCCTTTGCCCTCTGTACTTTTATGCATGAATGCCCCAATACCACCCCTCTTTCTGCTGCCTTTCGTTCTAATACAATATTCTCATACGTAGTCCAGATTGCAAGGTGGTTGCTCCATGTCCCGAAGATATGTCTCCACAACCACATATACCATCAGTTCCTCCTGCCTCAACTGCTCTTCTATCTTTTCCCACTTTAATCTATTCCTGCCACCCTGCATGTTGATATAGCCTATGTCTGACTTAGCTCGGCCCTTGTGCTTACGTTGATTTCTCCTCCCATGGACTCCGTGTGGCTCGAATACTTAAGCCCCTTTAAAACCATCTTCGGCTACACTGTTGGCCTCAGAGCTCTGGCCCCCCCCTAAAAAAGCTGTTACCAACCTTCCTGCCTGTCGCACCACTGTAGTGAATGCCATCCTGTGCAAAGGGGCGAGTACCGGGATCGTACACGTCTTGCTTCACATCCATTACGCTGTATCTATGTTGCCGGCTCATACCCTTGACCACACAGTTGGCCTCCACTACCCTCCTTTCCGTCCCACGAGACTGCACGAGACCTCTGGGGCTGTGCATGGGGGACTCTGCATATGGAGCTGAAAAGTGGGTCTTAAATATATCTGCAGAAGATGAAAGTAATGTACAACAACCTCGGAAGAGTGCAGCACTTCGAGATAGGTAACAGTGCATGTCATGTTATAAAAGACCATGTCCGCTTAGGGCAGGTCATTACCGCGGAGCCAAAACACTAGAATAAAGAAACAAGAAGAATAATATTGGGGTGCAGTACATTTGGCAAGCACTCTCAAATCATCAGAGGTTGATTACCGCTATCCTTCAAGAGGAAGGTGTATGCAACTGCATCTTGCCAGTACTTTGCTATAGAGCAGAAATCTGGAGACTTCCAAAGATAGTTCTGCCTAAATTGAGGACGACGCAGCGAGCAATGGAAAGAAAAATGGTAGGTGTAACCTTAAAACACGAGAAGAGAGCAGAGTGGATTAGGTAACAAACGGGGGTTAAGGATGTCATAGTAGAAATCAAAAAGAAGAAATCGACATGAGCCGGGCATTCAGCGCGTAGACAGGGTAATTGCTGGTCAATAAGGGTAATTAGCTGTATTTCCAATGAAGACAAGCGTGTTAGGGGAAGACAGAAGGTTAGGTGAGAAGAGGACATTAAGACGTTTGCGGGTATAAATTGGCAGCAGCAAGCACAGGACCAAGTTGACTGGCGGAACACGGGAGAGGCCGTTTTCCTGCAGTGGACATAGTCAGGCTGATGATGATGATAATTTTGTGCATCATTTAGGCTGTAAAGCATGTTTTTATATAACTTTTGAAAGTCCGAAGGACCACGAACGGCATATGGCAGTTTTTTTTGGTTTTCTTTGGTCACAAGTGTAGGTATTGAAGCAGCACCGAAAGCTCATTGGTTAGGAGGCCGCTGTGATAGCTTAAAGGCTCATTGGTTAGGAATGAATTTCGCTTATTCGCATAGGTTTGAGCCATCTCGCTGTCAGCTCAACCATAGTTCAGTGATTGTTTTTCAGACCGCCTTTACATAATGAAATACTATTGGCTTTTTGAAGGCCAATTGGGGTGATCTTTACTTGTTGAACAATCTAATTCTATCTTCCGTCATCATGTCTGGGACTATGCGATCGAAGGCAACGTCACAGCACGTGGACGCCATCGCCCACATAAGCTTGCCACCACCACATCTGCCCAGTAGGTATTGCAGAATTACCACAAGCAGATTGTCCAGGAAACCATTTTGCTTTTTTACGCAGGGTTGTTGACTTTTTACCTACCTGCTGCTAATGCAGTGACATCCACTTTTGTTTACCGCCACTTCGCCCATGGCATTCAGGTAATGTTGTAATATATATTATTTTTACAGCAAAAGCTGTTACGAGATAACTTTTCAGGTCACGCGCAGTTGCATGTTGTCCGCCGCAGATGTTTTTAAACACATGGCGCGAAATTAAAAAAAAACTTTGCACCAAAGACCCTGCGGGGATTTAACCATGGTCCGGTAGGTACCAGCCCAATATTCTACCACTGAGTTACGCCGCTGTTTGTTACATGTTGTTAAACTTGCCTTAGGCCAGCATGACCTACTATCAAAGGCACAGTGGGGCTCAAATGTGGATCCGCAAGGTGCCAGCCCAGCATTATACCACTGAGCTGCACCAGTGCTTGTGAGTTTTTGTGTCAACTTTCCTGAGGCAGGCTTGATGTCGGGAAAGCAATCGCGTTATTACGGCTTATAAAGCATCTTACAACAGTAAAAGAATACCTGCTGTCGTCGCAAAATGTGCATAGCGTAACGAGTGGGCTGTTCAATGCTGCAATCTGTTAGAAAACCTTGTTTTTGTCTACCTAATAACTGTAGCGCATACCCACTTCAGCCTTATTTCGTCATTGTCATCAGCCACTTCATGGACATTTGGCACAATATTCCTTGCAAGTCTTCAGCGGATACCGCGTTTCTCACAGAATGAAAAAAAAGGCACACCGTATGTCGGCCTGCTACACAAAAGCTAATATTTATTGACCTAGTGGGTACCAAGCAAGTGTGCTTGCAGTAGTTACCCGATGAGTGTTTTGAAAAGGCTCTTAGAGGCCGCTCTTCTAGCTTTCGCCGTTACTATGCTGCACCTACGGCGCAAGCCTGTTTTTTTACTTCTGCGGAACATCTTTTGAAATGTTGTGATAGTGATTCCAATCGATCGCAACGCTTATACTTCTTTCGTTTTGACAACTACTCTTGAGACGCGCACAGAAATGTGGCTTATTTACGTGTCGACTGGTGATATGACATAAAGCGAAAAATTGCTGGGCATAACTTGCATCAGAAACAAAAGCATGGCAGGAGACATAGGCGTTCTGCAGTTCAAATCAGAATAAATATCTTTCCTAGAGCGCCGAGTTCAGCATAGTCGATAGTTGCAGGGCAGTTGTCAAGCGAAAAAAAAAGCCGGCATATCCCACGTACCTAGAAAGGGAGGAAAGGGGGCAAGTTGCATTTTTTCTATTGAGCGAAACGTTATGAAATGACGCTAAATATATGGACAAACGTTGCACGCACAGACTTACGTTGAATAGTTGCAGATCTTTAACTAACCGGTTGTTTGCACTTGCGCAACGATGCCAGCTGGAACATGTGTATTAACAACACCAGAAGCTGATATCAAGCGCTGATGCTCGCGAATATGCTTGCCCTGGACACTGCTTCTAAACTAACTTCAAAGCATGGGAACTAACCACACCGGACGTTAACACAACTTGACGGCTGTATCAAATTAGTAAATATTTAATGTTCATAAAATTGGGTAGGCAGCACTGAAGCCAGTGTTACCGTTTCATGAAAATAGTAGTTCACGAAGAAAGTGGTTCCAAGACCTGGCATAGCTTTGTGGTAAAATGCTTCACTGGCACCCAGAATGCTTGGGTTTGATTCCAGCTGAGACTCGTCGGGTCGACGCTACCGACGTCGAGTATTTCTTAACACTCGTGCGTTAAAATTGGTCATGTATGCTCTCGTCGTTCCTGAGCAGATACCCAGTGTCAATTACACCTGACACATACCCACATATTAGCGGCACATACCCGCCGGTGGGTATGTGCCACTGTCTCGCGGGAAGTGTTTGACAATGTACGTAACGGGATTGTGACTATATTCATGTCTGGACAAGCGTGTCGTATTCGTCAAACCATCTTACCCTCTCAAGCTAATTTCGGTTCACGCCAAGTAAAAGGGTTGACCATAATGCCACGTTTCATTTCCCAAGTTTTTGTTATCGTCCCAAAGCACCGCACGATTCTCAGCGCAAACCGCGCCTGCTGTTTTCTAGAAGGTTCCGGACTGTATTAGATCATTTCGATAAGATCACGCCCACTGTGCGAACGGTACAGATTGTTCTGGAACCTACGCCACCGCCAGCGATAACGCTAGAACATTCGACGGCAAGAGTATAAAAATGCCGACGCGCTTCGCCGCTTGTCAGTGGTTGATCGAAGGCCGACGCTCCGTTCGCCGCTATCAGTCCGAGACTGCTATCTGTGCAAGACTGCTGCTGTAATTGGACTTTCCGTTTACCGGGCACAGGTTCGCCCAAATAAACAGTTCAATTCCAACACGAAGTCTCCTGTCTTCGGCCAAGTCACGACTCCGTGACATCTGGTGGAGGTGCTGCTTCGTTCATGTACCGGACGCCCCCGTCAAGCCGTGAACCCAGCCCACGTCGCGGAGAAGACACCGACGCCAACCAGGAGCAGCGAACAAGCCGCCGACAGCAAGGGCTACCACCGGAGTACGGGCTTCTACCAGACAAGGCGCGGAAGACGAAGGCCATGACCGCGACTGCAGCGACAATGACAACCGCAGCGTCCCAGCCCACGATGGTCATGCATCAACCCAGGGAACCACCAATTTTCCATGGGTCATCGTTCGAAGATCCGGAGTCCTGGCTGGAAACATACGACCGTGTGGCCGCCCTTAACCACTGGGACCATGACAAAAAGCTGCGTCGTGTGTTCTTCTATTTGGAAGACACCGCAAGGACTTGGCTTGAAAATCGGGAGTCCACGCTCCGAACGTGGGATGTTTTCTGCGGCGCATTCCTACAAACGTTCGCGAGCGTCGCTCGCAAAGAGAGGGCCGCTGCTTTATTAGAGACACGGGTTCAGCTACCAATGAAAATGTCGCCATTTTCGCAGAAGAATGACCCGACTATTCCGTCATGCTGACCCGGACATGCCTGAGGAGAAAAAAGTTCGTTTCCTTATGCGAGGGGTCAAACAGGAGCTCTTTGCGGGACTGATGAGAAACCCACCGAAAACCGTCCAAGAATTTGTAGCCGAAGCGACCACTATTGAAAAGACACTGGACATGCGCACTAGACAGTATAATCATCGCCTGACTGCAGACTGCGCTGCTACTCAAGCCAGTAACTCCGGAGACCTGCGTGAAACGATCCGAGCGATCGTGCGGGAAGAGCTGCGCAAGCTGTTGCCTTCGGCGCAGCCTCAAGTGGATTCAATCGCCGACATTGTGCGAGAAGAAGTTCGGCAATCGCTTCAACTGTCCCACGCACCGCTGCCCGAGCCGGAAGCTATGAGCTACGCCGCTGCACTGCGCCACAACGCTCCTCCCCGTCCACGCCAAAACGCCGCCCCGTCGCACTTCCGTCGACAGACGCCACCGCCGCCACCACCCCCACCAACGTCATACCGTTCGCCAGCGGCCCAGCGCAGTGCACCAAGGAAGACTGACGTCTGGCGCACCCCTGACCATCGCCCGCTGTGCTACCACTGCGGCGAGGCAGGACACACATACCGCCGTTGCCAGTACCGACAGATGGGACTGCGTGGCTTCGCCGTCAATGCACCGCGTCCACAGCCAGGAGAACGACCACGTGACATCGCCGACTACCTCACAGCAACTCGGTGGACACCACGAAGCCCTTCGCGTTCGCCGTCGCCCAGCCGCCGCACGTCACCGCACCACCGGCAGTACTCTGGCCCAACGCGGGGCCGGTCTCCTAGCCCGTATCCGGGAAACTAAGGGCAGCAACCGGTGGAGGTGCGGTTGCTGTGCGACGAACTACCGAAGATCCTCCGACGACGACGACGCCGCGACGGAGCTTTTCGAACACAACGCCAACCAGGCAAAGCCCTGATGTCGAAAGCTCACTTACCGAAGGTGACCTGACGACGCAACATTGAAGCAGCGGAACAAGCCGACGCAGCCGTGACCCGACGCCACGCCCTAACTGTAATGCGAGACGGCGAACTAGCGACCTCGACGTGCTTATCGACGGCCACAGTGTGACCGCTCTCGTCGATACTGGAGCCGACTATTCTGTCATCAGTGGGTCGTTCGCCGCGAAGTTAAAGAAAGTTAGGACAGCTTGGAAAGGCCCTGAAATCCGCACAGCCGGAGGTCATCTCGTAACGCCTGCAGGAATCTGCACAGCGAGAGTCACCATTAACGGCCGTATTATCCTACAGACTTCGTAGTCCTACAGCGTTGCTCGAGAGATGTCATCCTTGGCATGGACTTCTTATGCCTCCATGGTGCTGTCATCAACCTAAAGACAAGGTCGATAACGTTATCCACAGAAGAAGCACTACCGCCGCGCACGCCGTCAGGACACCATGCCTTGAATGTGCTGGAAGAACAGTCACCGTTCCGCCTCGCTCAAGCGTCATTATTTCAGTCGGCGCTCCTAAATCACCTGACTTGGAAGGCGTCGTTGAAGGCAGTCAGCATCTGTTGGTCACCCGAAATATTTGCGCCGCAAGAGGAATTGCAAAGCTGCAGGGAGGCAAAGCAACGGTTATGCTCACGAATTTCAGCAATGAGTACAAACATGTGAACAAAGGAACAACGGTCGCATACATCGAAGAAATTGTCGAAGCCACCAGTGCTTTCGCCCTCGCCGATTCTGCGGAACCTGCTCAGAGGAACCAAGCCCCTCCCATAGCTTTCGACGTCAATCCCAGACTTCCGAACTATAAGCAAGAACAGCTCAAGGCCCTGCTCCTGCAATACGAAAATTGCTTTTCGTCGTCATCGAAAATTCGGCAGACCCCAATCACGAAACATCGCATCATAACCGAAGAAAATGCCAGACCACTCCGTCAGAGTCCGTACAGGGTTTCGACGCGAGAACGTGAGGCCATGAAGAGACAAGTTGATGAAATGCTGCGGGATGACATTATCCAGCCGTCCAAGAGTCCATGGGCATCCCCCGTGGTGTTAGTGAAGAAAAAGGATGGGACCCTACGTTTTCTGCGTCGATTATCGCCGCCTGAACAAAATCACAAGAAAGGACGTGTATCCCCTCCCACGAATAGACGACGCACTTGATCGGCTCCATAACGCCAAGTACTTTTCGTCAATGGACCTCAAGACTGGCTATTGGCAAATCGAAGTCGACGAAAGAGACCGAGAGAAGACGGCGTTTAGAACACCGGACGGCCTCTTCGAGTTTAAGGTGATGCCCTTCGGCCTTTGCTCAGCGCCTGCAACGTTTCAACGCGTTAAGGATACAGTACTGGCAGGATTGAAGTGGCAGACTTGCCTTGTGTACTTGGACGACGTCGTCGTGTTTTCCTCGAGTTTCGACGAGCATCTTCGGCGCCTTGAAGCTGTGTACTTCAAGCCAT